>PVJD01009935.1:0-58057 GCA_004026545.1 Mormoops blainvillei
CTTCCTTCCTTCCTTCCTTCCTTCCTTCCTTCCTTCCTTCCTTCCTTCCTTCCTTCCTTCCTTTATTTCTTCTCTCTGTCATGGAATAGGGGAGAAAATAAGACCTGAATGCCAGTCTTGAGCATCTCCCCGTGTAGAGCTAGAGAAGTGATGACAATACAGGAAGACATGGTCCCCCATGGAGGAAAGTCAAGGTATTCTGAGACCCAAGAAAGCCACCTGAGCCGATGTGGAGAGGGCTGGAAGTTCCCCAGGGAGAAAATGATGCTGTGCTAAAGGGTGAGGACAAAGTAGGCCTTCATCGGACCAAGGGCGACCCAAGGTTTCCGGGGGAGAGCCCCGGAAACGTTCAGGGACGAGAAGGCGGCCCCCTCCGAGTGGAGGGGTGGCGGGAGGGGCTGGCGCCGCCGACGGCATTTGACACACAGGCCAGACAGACCAGCACTCAGACCCCGTCCGTGTCGCTCGCTGCTGCTGTGCAGCCTCCGGGCCCTGGGCTTTTTCATCTGGACGTGGGAATGTGACTCTCTGTCACTGTGTGATGATTACACTGGATAACAATAAAATAGCTAATGTAATATCCATTATACTGTTAATTCTCCAATCTTCTCAACCCTTTGTTTTAGACACTATCCCCTGTTCTATAGATGAGAAGCCGAAAGGCAGAGAAATAAGTCACTTGCCCACGGTCTTATGCTAACTAGCAGCACGGCTTGAGTTCAGACCCCGCCACGTTCTCAGCCAGTGTGTGTGGACGGCGCGTACAGGGCACTGGCACATAACAAGCAGTACAGGGGCAGAGGGCAGAGTGTGAGGGGCTCTGCTGCTCTTTCCCCCTACGGGCCACTGAGGGCCCAGGGAGGGTGGGGCAGGGCATGCCAGGCTTTCGCCCCAGGGCGATCGCTCTGGCAGCCACGTGCGGGAAGACCCGGAGTGGTGGACAAGGCATCGGGGTCTTTTCAAGAGCGTGGAGGACATTGTCAGTTTATCGAAAGTGACCCAAGAGACTTCCTTCCTCGTCTTTACACTGCCACAGAGAGAGAACAGGGTGTGCAGGGAGGGAGAACAAGGTTCCACTTGGAACTGCCCCCATGCCGTTGAGACCATTTCTCTGATTGTGTCATAGGCTGTCTTTCCAGGGCTTTCTACAGAAAGGATAGGGCTGTTGCAAAGCCTGGCTTAACAAAATACAAAGTGGAATTAAGTAAGGAAACTCGTGTAACGGTTTTAGTGACTGATACAGTTCAGTAACTGATGACTGATGCAATACTCACTGACATTATTTACGCTGGACCATTTCTGAATGGGAAAGGGGCTCCATTAATGAGAACACCAGGAAAATGAGCAAAAGAGCGCGACCCCAGCTGTCCCTCCATCTGGGAATTGTAACTTGGGAACCTGTGCGGGTCTAGCCTCTGGGCGGCCACGTGCCCCTTGGATTTCTGAGCAGAGAAGTGAGAAGCTGAGAGTGGTCGGTTCTCTGTGCTCGTCAGTCTGAGACGATGAGTGACCAGGAAGGACAGGGGTCAGGGAGACTGGCCAGAGCTGGTGTGGTCAATCCAGCTTCTCAGGAGGAGGGGGAAGGTGATGCTGGTCGCAGTTAAAGCACAGAGGGAGAAAGTGAGCTGAGAGAACACTCACCAAGGACTGAGGTGACATCAGCTTTTTCTGTGTGTTTTCTCTTTGGCACGTGTTTCCTACCATCGTCCTTTCTCATGATAAGGGCTCATGTTTGTCAGGCACCGATGGTGTGTCTGGCACTGTTTTAGCTAATCTGAAAGTATTAACTGGACGTAGTGGCTGTCCTTGTCCCCATTTTATGGTCTGGGAGGCTGTGGCTTTGCAGGTGAAGGACCCTGACTGAGGAATCGAAGTCACGGCATCTTTGGAAATGGAGCTGTGATGTGTTCACCCCCAAAGCCAGAGCCTTGGTGTCTCCGCTGGACATCCTCGGCACCTTCCAGACACTTAGTAATGGCAGCAAGAGGGGCGTGCCGCTCCCCTTGGTTATGTCTGTGTCACACTTTAAGCTCCAAACCTGTCTTGTTAACTTTCTGTGTGGTCTCTTCACGTATTACCTTCTCCATAGAAACCAAACGAGCGATTCCACAGGAGAGCAGCGTGGAACAGACAGGCGGGAGAACCTGTTGCTCTGACTGTGAAACCGGAGGCTGTAACAAGGTCTCCCCTGGGCTCCTGGTCTTTGACCATTCATGGAAGATGAGAGATAGTTAGAGCCCAAGGGTCTGGCTTGACCTCATGGGTGGTCTTACCCAAAAGTAAAGTTCCTAGACTTTCATCAAAGAGAAAATTCAGTACTTGTCAGCAATATTATCTTCTCTCTCTAAAGGTGTGAATGAGTGGGCAACTCTGGAACACGAAAGCATTCCTGCTCTTAACTGCTATGCGGCCCCGATGTGGGACTTAGGGGCAGAGAGAGCACTGAGTGGCTGCTTTAAGACACGGTGGGACTGGGGCCCCACGCAGGCAGAAGCCATTGGTGTGTCTAAGCAAAGCAAGTGAGCTCTGACTTGAGCCTGTCACCTCACAGCCCGCTCAGCCAAAGACTGCTGAGTCACAGAGCATTCTTTCCCAACACACAGCTGCCAAGTCATTTGAAATAGAATAGTATATATTAACCCATAAAACAAAGCGTCTCGGAGAATACGAGAACATAGAGTCTTGGAAATACATGGGGCTTGGATTTTCTTCAAGCCGTTTTTGTTTCAAAAGACTGGTTTAGTTCCACTTAGAAAAAGAAAGTTATTTTTATTCTCATTAGGTTTTTTTAAAAAAAAAATTTAAATATGGAAACCTTTGACTCTTTCTTGGCCCTTGAACGGTGGAGGAGCCTGCCAGTCAGGGCCACTGGCCTCGGGCGAGCGCTCCCACTCAGACCGGGTGACATGACTTCATCACGAAACTTTCTGGGCCGCAGATCATCTTCTTTACTAAAAGAAGAAATTGAAACGGATGATTTCTGAAGTCCCTTCCAGAGCCAGCATCCTGTATCTATAAGAAGTATTCCAAATTAGTCTTGTGATCTCCATAAAGAAGATTTGAAGTTGGAGGAAATTTCAGAAACACTCTCAGGGATTCTGGGAGGTCCATTAGCATATTTGGTAAAATGTTGGCCCAGGCACCAGGAGACGCTGGATATCCAGTTTCAAAGGAGGTGCTAGATCATGTGCAGAAAGTTCAAAGTGACGATAAGAGCCCGTTAGATGTCTCCCCCACATTCAGGGTATCAGAAAGGGCCATCAGAGTGGAGAGAGAGGAGAGGTTTTTTTGAATATGTATTTTTGGACAATATCTTGCAGTGCTCGGAGATCCGTACTCCTCCCAGAGAGGGAGGGGTGTCTACCTCTCGCCTCAGACCTGGTCGGGGTGGTCACTGCGTTCTGCAATCCGAGCCTTCCCTGATGCATTGGAAGAGCCAGGATGAGCTGGTCAGCGATGCATAGACCACGGAGGTGGGAGAGTGTCGGCTGTGTGGGATGTCCTGCACTCGATGAAAGTCCCCAGGAGAAAGGTGGATGAGTGAGTGTTTTCCATGGACAGCAAGCGCCATGAGCGAGGCGGAGCTGATGAGGAGTCATCTCGGCACCTGTCCAGGTACAGGGCCAGGGGGTGGGGCGTGATAGCGCAGGCCGAGAATGGCCAGAGGAAGACGACGGCATGGCCTGTCTCAGATTGCTGCAGGGAGACCCTGCCAACAAGGGGGCACTGTGGGGGGTCTCTGAGGTGGGCCCTCTTCTGGGCACATCATGGCCCTTTCTACAACTGCTGAATGCATACCCCCAGCTCACAACATTATAGGCCAAACAAGACCTTTCCTGTCACCCTCTCCTTTTCTTCTTCCCCCACAGACTCTGGACCTGGGCCGGGGTGCGGGGGGGGAGAGCGGGAGGGGTGGTAGCAGGAGAAAGTTCAAGGGAGGGAAAGGGCCAAAGGCCACTAGAGCCCACCCTGGACTGGAGGCTCCGCAAACTATGGGCCCCCACAGCGGGGTTGGTGAGAGGGAAAGAGCCGAGACTCAAAATCAAGGTTGAAAATTTGCTTATTAAATAAATACACACTTTTTGAATAGTAAAGCAAGATTGTGAGTTAAATTGCCATATTTTGTATTACTTAAGAGAGACTAGAGGCAGGACCAAGGAAAATAGAATTGTCTGGAGCATAATTGTGTATATGTTGTTTAAATGGCTAAATACTTTCTCTTAGATCAGTATGCAGGGTACTATTGTTTTGATTTATACAAATTATAGATTGAGAAATCAGGACAGCAGCTGGTACATAAATAAACATCCTTAGGTCTTTAGATCTCTTTTAATTTAAAGCCTTTTAGATTACATGTTCATAACTGTGTGTGTGTGTGGTTTATTTTCATACTTATTCCATGATTTTAACAGTGAGATGGTCCAGATCTCATTGGAAAACTCATCCAAATTTAAAAAATCCTTATTTTATTTTTAATTGTTTGTCAAACCATCGAATCATATATTCTGACATTTGATTCAGGAATTATGGTCAATGTAGTTAAAGAATATTGAAAACTACTGGTAATAAGTAAGAAATTAGTTTTTCTTTTGAGATTCAGACATCTTCCTTTTAATTCATTTATAAATTAAACGGTTTTCTCCCCTTCCTTAAACCAACATTTCCATTCAGTTTCAGAGTCAGTGATGAAACTGCTGTGTAATATTTATGACTACATTGCATTTTGAAAGAGAAAAAAACAACAATGAATTATCCAAAATACCTTCAATTAAAGATCAAACCCATACTCTTTCCCTTTGCATATTAGCAAAACGGGTATTTTAGATCTTTGCTATTTAAAGTGTAGTTGGTGGATCAGGATCTTTCCAATATTTCTGCAATATCAGAAAGAACTGGGGCCTCGTTAGAAATACAGAACCCTAAGACCCTTTCTTAGACCCACTGATTTGGAAAGCGTATGCCCAGTAGGGTTTGGGAAGCAGTCTTTCAGGCAGCAATGCTACCTCTAGCATGGGAATTCCTGTCTGTCTGCTTAACTAGACCTCGTGGCCCTGAATCCTCACACCATCCTCACGAAAAGGGTAAGAGCAGAACCAACTTTAATTCAGCTACATTGTCTGCAGTGTGCGTGACCTCAGGCAAATGCACTTAACTTCCCAGCTCAGTTCTCTCATTAAAAAAATGTAGATAGTCTTCTTTACCCTGACTCTGCAAAGTAAGGCATATTCAAAAGAGTGGTATTTATAACGGATCTAGTGCACTGTCTGGTTCATAGCTACACACCACAAATTGATTTCCAGCCAGGTCACAGTACACCCTCCATCGTCCAAAGGCCACTTGATTCCTCTTTCTTTTTTCCTTCCTTCTTCCTCCTTTTTCTTCCTTTAACTTCTATTTGGCAACTTCTGCCACCCAGAGTGTAGCTAAGAATGTGAGATTAAGTTTCTGTTACTTTAGTGGCGCTGCGATGATTATCAAAATTCACTGTGAGTGACACCGCCTGCTTGTCGCATGGTGGGGCAGACGCATGTCCTCTCCCGCCGCTCTGTCAGGCATGATCTCATTCCCAGTCTCCAGACCTGAGGAGCAGGAATCAGGGATGTGGAAAGGTGACCCGAAAAGGGCGTGAAGAGCTCGCAGTTCCCTGGTGGAGAGAGACCTGCCCCAGCAGCTTAGAGGCAGGACGTGAGTCTTCAAGAAGAGGTGAATGTTTGTTTTTCTGAGTCTCTACTGTTTGAAAAGGCAAGGAGTTTCGTTCCGTTTTGTTTTGGTTTGGTTTCTTTTTTTGATAGCTAACCAAAAGTTGAGTGTGCAAGATTATTATTTTTAAAATTGGGATTTCTGAGTGAGTGCTGCCGAACTGAAGCTTCAGCAATATTATATTTAAAATAAGCAGTTTCCATCTGAATCAGTTCTCAAGAGAGTTTTTCTTCATGTGGCAATATTAACAGTCTCTGGCTCAGGCAAATGTGTATGATTTTTATTTCCCCTGCCCCTTTCCCTCCATTTTTTTTGTTTTTGTTTTTGGCTTTGAGGTTTAGAATTCTGGTAAAGTCAAGTACATGGTGTAATAAGAAAGGCTGACATTTCTCAGCTGAGGCCTAGAACGGGAGCAGTTTCATGTTTCTACAGGGGAGTCGCGTAGACCACCTGGGGACTTGTGCTTCAGGGAAGATGCCGTAGATGGACCGTTATCCATTTTTTCCACTCTGTCCAACTAAACACCCTGGACCTTCCATTAAGGACACCAAAATGCGGGGAGAAGATGGCAGGCTGTGTAGGGACCCTTAGACCCAAGGAAGGGCAAGGCGGTAAGTTCCCGGAGGTGGTTTTTCTGCTGCGCATGTCCTGGACTGGGCGCTGAGGAAGCCAGCCACACAGAAACACCATCGGGCACAGATAAAATTGCTCCAGCAAAAGCCTGCCCTCTCTCCTCAGAGTGGCAGGGAAGAGGCAGTCTAGCAGGATGTAAACTTCTAGAAAGTAACTGCTTTATTGCAGCCAAGCACCACAGGAAAAACTGAGACCCACTCACGCCAGCAAAGGCTGAGCAGGGAGCCTAAACTTTCACGCCCTCGGGTGCAACAAGGGCCTTCGAAGCCCCTGCTGGGATGGTGTCAGAGACGGTGGAGTGGGAAGCTGGGCTGCTTACTGAGGGGGGCAGCAGCGAGCTCCTTTCTCATAACGGCGTTCCAACCGCACTGGACAGTCATTCCAGGCTTCCAGGAAGGAGGCGTTTCTCCCTAACCCACACGGGGTGGTGTGAAAAGAGGCTCACTGGGGGGTTGTAGTGAGACACTCCTACCCCCTCCCCAAACAGGGAAGTGTGAGTGTGGCTTAGTGCGGAAGGTAACTCTCACCCCCACCCCCACATTAACAGGGAGCACCACCCTCCCCGGGTTCTTCGAGGTCAAGTAAGGAATCTAGATACTCTCAGTACTACCCCTGGGAGTACTGAGGTGGCATCTCCCTCTCCCTTGTCAGATGGTGTCAGGTGAAGCCAGTTAAAACACAAGATTTCAATAAGATCCAGAGTTTTCTAATACCCGGAGTGTAAATTTTCAATGGGAGTATCACTCATCATACCAGGAAGCAGTAAGTTCTTGTTAATGAGGAAAAGGCAATCGATCAATGCCAACGGCATGATAACAGAGGTATGAGAATGATCTGACAAAGATTTTAAAGAGCCAACATAAATATGCTTTGGTGAGCCATTAAGGAGATGCTTGAAACGAATGAAAAACAGTAAGAATCTTAGCAAAGAAATGCAGAGTCTTGGTAAAGAAATGGATGATGTATAAAAGAACCAAATGGGAATTTTAGAACTGAAAATACAATAACTATAATAAAAACCTGAATGGATGGGCTCAATAGCAGAATAGAAAGGGAAGAGGGAAGAATCAGTGAAATGAAAGTGGAGCAATAGAAATTATTCAGTCTGAACAACACAGAGAAAGTAAATGAAAAAATGAGCAAACAAAAAACAAACGAAGGGAGCCCCAGAGACCTGTGCGACTATAACAAAAGACGTAACACTTTCATCATGAGAGTTCCCAGAAAGAGAAGAGAAAGAGGGAAGGGCTGAAAAAAATAGTCAAAGAATAATTATTGACAACCTCCCAAATATTGTAAAGGACGTAAACCGACATACTCGAGAAACTGAGTGAATCTAAACAGAATACATCCAAAGAAAGACACACCAAGACACAACTTATTCAAACTTCAGAAAGCTGAAAAGAAAGGAAATATATTGAAAGTAGCAAGAAAGAAATGACTTATTAGTTTACTTAGAGTGGAAAGATAATTCGGATGGCAGTGGATTACCCATCAGAAACCCTAGTGATCCTGAAGACATGGACACATTTTTCAATTGCTGAAAAAAATACAAAAGAACTATAAAAAAAACCCATACATAGTAAAAATATCCTTTAGGAATGCAGGGGAAGTCAAAACACGTTCAGGTGAAGAAAAACAGAATTTTCCCCTCGCATATAGCATGCTGCTATAACAAATGGCTGAAACAGTTCTTTAAACAGAAAGGAAATGTGAAAAGAAGTAACCTTGGAACCCCACGAAGGACAAAAAACACAGCAAGCTAAAGTGCATACAGACGAAACAGACTTTCCTTTTACTCTTAGGTTTTCTAAATTATATTTGATGATTGAAGCAAAAATTGTAACTCTGTGTTCTAAACCTAGGCAGGGGAACTATTTAAAACAGTTACAAATGAGGTTGGGCTGAGAAATGCAAAAGGAGGAAAGGCTTCTACCCCTTAACTTGCACGGGTAGAACGTCATCAATAGACTATAGTGAGGTTCACACGCACAATGTTAACACCAGGGCAGCCACTGAAAAGGCTATTCAAAGGGATACACTCAAATATATTATGGCTACATCAAAATGTAATTCTGAAAAATGTTCTAATAACCCATAGAAGGGAGGAAAAAGAAGACAGAAATGCAGTTAGGACAAGCAGAGAACAAAAATTAAAAAAAAAAAAGGCACTTATAAGCCCAAACATAAATCGTTGCATTATGTAGATGGTTGAATTTACATTTAATCTAGACAGACATTAGCAGAGAAGATGAAAAAGCTCACCTCACAGGTGTGGATCAACTACCCACTGTCCACAAAAATCTCACTTCAAGTATGATATTATGAAAAGATACTTTTAAAATTTTAATTAATTGGCAAATAGTGATCAAAGAATAGCAGGGGTGACTAGATTGATATCAGATAAAGTTACCAGACATAAATGAACACAGATATAAGGGCCAACCCACCAAGACAGTAATCCTAACTGTGAGTCTACCAAAAACAGAGCTGCAAGATATGTGAACCCAATTGATGGAACTGAAAGGGAAAATGGGCAAATCAGTATTTATAGTTGGAAAACTTCAACATCCTCTTCTACAACAAAAAGAGGAAACAGACAGAAAATCATCAAGGACCTAGAAGAACTTGACACCACCATCAATTAAAAGGACTGAATCAACATTTATAAAACACTCCACCCAGCAGTGGCAGAATACATAGTCTTTTCAACTGCTCATGAAACATATATCAAGACAGACTGCTTCCTGGGCCCTAAAACAAACCTCAACAAAGCTAAGAGTTTAAATCATATATCATGTGTCCCCCGATCAAAATGAATTTAACTGAAAACTACTAACAAAGATAACAGGACTATCTCCAAACACTTACAAATTCAGCAACATACTTCTAAATCCTCCATGCATCGAAGAGACGTCTCAAGGGAAACAAAGAGATACATTGAAGTGGATGCAAATGATAATAATGATATTTAGGCTTTGTGGGACGTAGCTAAAGCAATGCTGAGGGCAAACCGACAGCACTAATGGCAGGTGTTAGAAAGGAAGATTCCAAATAAATAGGCTGGGCTCCAAACTTAAGAACCTAAACAAACAAACAAAAACAAACAAAACAAAATAAGCCCAATGGAAGCAGAAGGAAGGGACTAAGAGGTGAAAGCAGAAATCGGTGGAATAAAAACCAGACATATTAGAGAAAAGTCAATGAAATAAAGAACTGTTTCTTTTAGAAGATCAATAAAATTTATGAACCTCTAGAAACACTGACCAAGAGAAAAGAGAGAATATAAATTCCCACTGTCCGGAAGGAGAGGCGTTTTACTTCAGACCCTGAAGACCTCCAAAGGATAATAAGAAAACACTGTGTACAACTCTACACGCAGATTTGACAACCTGGACAAAATGAAACAATTTCTCAAAAAATACAAAATACCACTACTCCCTCGAGGTATCATAGATTATTTGAATTGCCCTGTTAAGAATTAAGGAAATTGAAGAGAATTGACATCTTCACTCTACTGAGTCTTACAATCCAGGAACAAAATATGTCTCTACATTTGTTTTGATAGTTTTTGATTTTTTGATCAGCATTGTGTGGCTTTTAGCATACAAATTCTGTGCATGTTTTCTCAGATTTATACCAAAGGATTATTTATAAGAACCAAGCTCTGGAAGCAACCCAAATGCCCACTGATACATGACCAGATAAAACAGCTGCACGTACACAATGGAATGTTACCCGACCATAAAAAAGAATGAAATCTTACCTTATGGGACAGCGTGGATGGACCTAGAGGGCATTATGCTGAGTGAAATAAGCCAGCCTGAGAAAGACAAAGACCATATAATTTCGCTTATATGTGGAACCTAAAGAACCAGATGAACAAACAAACAAAACAGAAATAGACTCACAGATATGGAGAACACTGATAGTTGTCAGAGGAAAGGGGCATTGGGGGACTGAGTGAAAAAGGTTAGGGATTAAGAAATATAAATTGGTGTTATAAAATAGTCACAGGGATGTAAAGTACAACATAAGAAATACATTGTAATGTTGTTGTCAATAATATTGTAATAACTATGTATGGTGCTAGGTGGGTATTGGAAATATCAGGGGGGACAATTTCTAAAGTATATGATTATCTAACCACTATGCCGTGCACCTGAAACCAATATAAATTAATATTAAATGTAAACTAATGGAAAAAAAAAGTATAACCCCCCCAAAAAAGCATAATTAATAAGAAGAAAAATTGGTCAACTGAACTTCATCAAAATAAAAAACTTTTGCTCTGTGAAAGACTTCGTGAAGAAGATGAAAGACAAACTATGGGCTAAGAGGAAACATTTGCAAACCACATATCTGACAAAGAACCAATATCTAGACTATTTAAAGAACTCTCAAAACTCAATAGGAGAAAAAGTTCACTTAGAAAATGAGTGAACAACAAATACAGGCATTTCACAGATGAGGACACACAGACGGCCAAAAAGCATGTGCAAAGGTGTCCAACATCATTAGCTGGTAGAAAAATGCAAATTAAAGTCTCAATAAGATACCACTACCCACCATCTGAAAAGGACTGAAATACAACATAGGGACTGCGGAGCATATCCGTCAGGGCTGACGTCCCCACCGGCGATGTGTGAGTGACCCTGTTGCTCCACGGCCTTCCGGGGTGACTCATGCAGGAAAATGTAAACGGTGCCGGTGTTTTGAAAACAGTCTTTCAGTTTCTTAAAACACGAACATCTAACAATTGCACTCCTGGGCTTTTATCCCAGAGAAATAAAAACTTAGGTTTACATGTAAACGTGTACACAAATACAGGCTGTTATTTGTAATAGTCAAAAAGAAAAAACTGGAAACAACGCAAATGCCCTTCAATAAGTGACCGATTAACCCATCTGTGGTACAGCCACACAATCAAATGCTACTGAGCAACAAAAAGGAATCAATTATTGATACGCACAACAACTTGGATGAGTCGCCAGGGGATAATGTTGAGTAAAAAAAAAAAAAAAATGCCAAAAGCTTACTTATCGTGTGATCCCATTTATTTACCATTCTTGAGATGAGCAAAATAGAAAAACGGAGAACCTGTAAGTGGTTGCCGGGGCTAGGAGGGTGGGGGCTGCAGGGAGGGGGTGTCTCTGTGAAAGGGCGACAGGAAGGGTACTTGCAGGGATGATGACACTGGCCTGTGTCTGGGCTCTGTCAATGTCCACGTCCGACTGTGATGATTTACTACAGTTTTAGAAGTTATTACCGCTGGCAGGGACTGAGTAGTCGGTACACTACAGCTCTTTGCTTCGTTTTTAAGAGCTGCATGCGGTTCTACGATAATCTCAAACTTAGAAAGTTCAATTAAAAAAGGAAAAGAACACACGGACATATTCCTCTCTCTGGAAATATGGGCTACTTCTGGATTGTGTTTTAGGGGAAAGCGGTGGGAAGAAGTGTGAAGAAAATACGGTACGTGCGGTAAAAGTCTCTGCTCCCTGAAAGGGAAGACCCGGGCGGGGTGGAAATTTGTTCATTCATTCATTTGCGCACGTACTCAATCCACCCATTTATCTTCTGATGCGTTCATTCATTTATACACACTTCATTCACTTGCCCATCTTATCTTGCATTCAAACAGTAATTACTGAGACTGACTGTAATTACCGTGTATGAGGTATGGCCCTCAGCGCTGGGGGAACAGAAGAGTGAGCATGAAACGGCTTCTGAATTTAGGGAGTTTATGGTCATTCATTATACATTCCACCAAGCAAATACACCACCGACCCAACCAGCCGGCCAACCAACCAGCCAGTATCGATGAGGCCCTTTCTATCCCCAAGGTCTGCCATGCTGCTTGGCATAACCATATAACCATATACGCCACTAGTTTTGTACCTGTTCATCGGCTACCTAAAGGAAGCATTTTTAAGAGCTGGGTGCCGAACTATTAGCCTTCCGACAACCCGGGAAATAAGGTGGATACAAGGCGGGAAGAGGGAGTAATTCACCACTTCCTCGTAGAGGGGATGAGTGGGATCACACGCTCAGCAGGAGAGATTTCCATCAGCCCCCACCCGGAGGCAGCCCCTAGCGGGGATCACTAGGCCCTCACAGCGCGGCCTGGGCACCCCCCCCCCCCCCCCCCCCCCCCCCCCCCCCCCCCCCCCACCCAGCTAGTTCGGCCAGGCTCCTCACATTTTCCATTTTCTCTGCATGTATTTCCTGAGCAGGAATGTCCCTTCCCCGCCTGTAAGCCTAAAGCCCCACTGTTCTGTGGCGTTTGGTGTCTTCCCGTCAGTCCCGCAGCCCTCCGGTCTGCGGGTTGCTGTGGTTCCCATCGTATGGCGGGAGGGTCTATCAGGAGGCTGAGCGATTGAAAGACAGAGGCTGAATTCCACTTTTTCCACTTACTGATTGTTTTAACTCAGGGAAGCTTGTTAACCTCTCCGAATCGCTTTCTCCGTACAGTGCCATGGCTGCAAATAGGATCATGTCTCAGAAGAAAGATGGGGCTTCAGAGAGATAACCCGTGGAAAGTGTTCAGAGGACTGCCTGGGATGCGGGTGGCGCCGAGGAAATGCTGGCTCTTTTAATATTATGAGAAATCTTCTTTGCATTTCTGTTTGCTTCCCTTTTCAGTTGCGGCAAGGACTATTTCTTGTTCATTTTAGTATTCCCAGCTTTCGGACTCTTCTACAGTAATAATGTTGCTAATAATAAACCATGCCTGTCATCAATATATTACTTACTGGTACACAGTACATAATAAATGTTTGTTGGAATAGCGTGTTTGGAAGTCACTACATTTCTGGGCTTCTTGTGCTTTTTTCCAGTTATACTGCATTAATTTATGTTCACTGAAATTCTAGTGCTCTTGGAGGGGTCTGAGGAAAACTCAGGGGCCGGGGAAGAGGGAGGGAGGAGGGAGGCGGTGTGGCTTTGGTCGTTGTGTGTGGATGGGATATATGCGTTCACCCAGGAATTATAGCTCATAACCCTGTCAATTATTGCAGAACAGCAGCGCAAGGGGTTGGGGGCTGCTTCCAGCATAATTAGGAAGGAAACTTTGTAAAGGCTTATGCATCACACACATGAATTTCTCATGTAGGCCATAGAGATGCCTCTCTTTTGCTTTGTCTGCAGCCGTAGAAAGAGAAAGCTCTACCCTCGCTTCCCCCAGTACCTCACCCCCACTGCTGGCTAAAGAGACACCGAAACAGGCAGAAACTGGAATTAAAATTAAGGGACCTAACGACTGGGTATTGTGAATATATTAGGGTACGTATTAGTTTCCTGGGGTTGCCGTAACAAAACAGCATGAACTGGGGGCTTAGAGCAGCAGAGACACATTCTCTTGTGGCTCTGGATACCAGGGGTCTGACATCAAGGTGCGGGCGGTGCGGGCAGTGCTGGCAGCTTGGAGGGCTCTTCCTAGCTCACAGCGGTGTGCTGGCAACTGCGGGCGTTTACGCCTTCTGCTGTCTTGCGCCATGTGTGTGTCTGGGTTCCAATTTCCCCTTTTTATACGGACACCTGCTCTAGTATGACCTCATCCTAACTAGTTGCATCTGCAAAAATCTTATTTCCAAGTGAGGTCACAGTCTGAGGAACTTCAACATACGGGTTTTGGGAGATACCATTCCACTTCTGTGTGGTGTAGCTGAGATTTCAGTTGTAAAATCATTAAAGATTAAAAACCAACAACTTCTTCACCTTCTCACGTTGTGGAGGAGAAAGTGGGAGCCCAGAGATGGTTCAGAGTCAGGAAGAGGGGACGGGTTGACCCCCTTCAGAAGCTTAGTTCCATCTCTCCCCAGCCACGTGACTGCGAATCATCCACTGGGAGCTTTATCCTCCACTTGGAAATGACATTATCTGGTATCGCCTAGCGGGGGGGGCAAAGGTCAAATGAAGCTGCTTCCATGATGGTGCTTTACCAACTCTGATAGCCTTAAAGAGTAAAGAGTAACTTCTTTAAGGTCCTCTGCAAGTGACAGGCCAGCCTGCCATAGGTATCCATGGAGCATCACACCAAGTCTGGAGTTCTTTCCTTAGACACAGCCCGGTCTCAGCCCCCTTGTCTGTGGAGGTCAAGGCTGAAGTTTGAGGCTCTCCTGAGCAGGGATGGGGAATATGTCACAGCAACTGACCTTCATGCCATGAAAAAATTGGAATTTGACTAGGCCAAGGGAACCAACCTAACCCTGTGCGGGGCTTGTAGAGGCCAGGTCCCATTGCCCCTAGACTGGCAAAATTCTCAATAAAATGATTACTTTTTTTGCCAGCTTCAGGGAGTGAGGTCTACGGATGATAAAAAAGCACACTTCATGGGTGCGCTGAATACCAAAGGTCAGCCTGAGAGTTGTGGAAAATTCTGTGGTGGAACCCAAAGTCGCTCGCGGCAAGCCTGGTCGGTGAGGAGGCAGCAGAGTGGAGCTAGACTGGGATTTGCACCAAAGCTTCACTCACTAGCTGTGTAAAGGTTGGGGGGGGTGTGGATGGGGGGAGCCCGCTTAATTAACATCCTGCTTCACTGCCCCTCCTTTGTCAAATGCAGGTAAAGCCATTTATGCGCCGGTGGTAGAAGCGCGGCCAGGCTCAGCCGCTCCCCGCCATGATCGAGCAGAACCTATTGCAATGAAGCGTGCGTGCTCCCCATGGGCTAGCCAAGACACTTCCTAGGAAATGTCACCTAGGAAAGGTCACAGCCCCCGTGTGCAGGACAGGCACAGGAAGATGCTGACTGCAGCACTGTTTGTGGGGTCAGAGAAGCTGGAAGAATGAATGAGCAAAGCACCAAGAGCGCAAATAATGACACATTAGGAAGCAGCTGGAATAAAAAAAACCTCTGCCGGGGCTCTCAGGCTATGGCCAACAGGACCGGAAGCTGAGCACCACTTGTGAACCTGCAAAAAGTGAAAACTCATGTGCCCCGCCCCAGATCTAATGAGCCAGAAAATCTGGGAGAGGCGCCCAGCCATCTTTTCTGACAAGCCCACCTTGAGATTCTGATGTTTGCTCAAGGTTGAGAACCCCTGAGGTAGAGCTACACATGGTTAGGTATTAAAACAGTGTCTCAGGTTCAAAAATAAGAGAAAATGAGGTTGATTGTTCAGTGGAATTTATTTCACTGAAAAGCAGGCCTGTGCACAGAAACGCTTAATGACAGAGACCGCCATTCTTCTGTATGAGACGGGAAACGTGAGGAGGACTGAGGGGTGAAGGGAGGGAAGGAAGCTGTGGGCCTCGTCCAAACTCATACTGATACTGTGCCAAGATCCAGGAAGTGGGTTCCACTCAGCCTTCTGCACCCGGGATTCTCTACAAACGGATAGACAAAATGGGAAAGACGGCAAAGGAGGAGCCCAGAATTGATCAAGCTCTCACCCTGTGCTAGGCGTGGCTCTCAGCCTTTCATGTGTGCTTCCTCCCTGGGTTCTCCCAGTGACCCCATGGCACACCTACCCAGATCATCCCTATTTCAGCAATGAGGAAACAAAAGCAAGAAGGCGTGGGACGCTTGCCCCATGTCACCAAGTTAGAAACTTGTGGCGACACCTCTCAGATCCTTCTCATCATGCAGGTTTAGCTCAGTGGCTCTCAACAGAGCTTGCCTCCCACAGGACATCTGACTGCGTCTAGCGAAGTGTCGGGTTGTCACAACTGGGCAGGGCTCTGACACCGTGTAAGTAGGGACCGGGATGCTATTGAACATCCTGCCACGCGTAGGACAGCTTTGCACGACAGAGTCATCCAGCCCCAAATGTCAGGAGGAATGATGTTGAGAAACCCTGATACATCGCCCACACAAAACCTCTCTGGCCTCCTGCAAACCAGTATTTGCCAAACTGTGTGTGAGAGAATATAACCATGCCATTAGTTTTACGTTAGGTGTTCTGTGCGGAGAAGAAGTGTCAGCGAAACAGGATTTTACCCTGATGTGTATTTTATATAATATACTAATATGCTGTATAGTTGACCTTAGTGCTGAGAAATATCTTGACCCCGTGACTGAAAGCAAGATGTCCAGGCTCCACCTTGGTTAGCAGGTACTTCTTCTAGCTTCTTGCTGCAGATTTTCACCTGCAACCCCTGGTACCCTTTCTCGTACTTTCCTCATGTATACCTGATATTATTCTCTCTTGGTTGTGTGCTGAACATATCCAAGTGTGACCTCTTCGTACAGCAGTGAATTACCCTGTGGAGTCACGCTTTTGCCAGGAGCTTCCGGCCGTGCATACGTCACCGAGGTCTGATGTCTGCTGGACCAGGGCGCTCCGGCAGTTCCCCCCATTTCACCAAACGATACCACCCTCCTCTCGGGTACTGTAGCCAGAAGTCTGAGGGTCACTTTATGAGTCCTCCGTTCTCCTCAGCCCCCAGCTAGCAACAAGTCCTACTGATGGCACCATCTTCAAAATATACCTTAAATTCTGCGCCCGCCTCCTTCATTAGCTCTTGCGGGAGTGGGTGTGACGACCTTGAATTGAGGTCTTGCCTTTTTAACCTTGTATTTGAATATAGGTCTGTCTGGCTCCAACCTTTTCTTTTCCTCTTGCTCAAGGGGACTTTCAGCCACACATGAAGTATATTCTGTTTTCTAGGTTTAACAATGGGAGCACTACAGAGCGAAATAGTTCCCAGTCTTCCAGCCCCTTAAGATCTGAGGAAAAGCAACCCTAACAACACCAAACAACCTGGAGTCTTCTAACTTGAATGAGCTGGAAGTCTAGAACCACCAAGACTTTCCTAAATTCCCGCCCTTACTCGATCATGGTCACCTTTCACGTCCCTCTCCTGTACATGTTCACTCATTTGGGTTTATGAGATCTCCCGCCATCCCCTACATCCTGGGGCATCCGTCCAAACATGTCTCGCAGCCCTTCCTTTCATTTATCCTACAGTCACGGCATCTGTGGGTAGAGATTTTACTAAGGGTTAGTTAGGGAGGAAGACCAGAATCAAGAACCATTTGTCTCACGTTTACAAAAACTCCACATGAAATATCAGGCATCTTTTTTTCTTAAATACTCTCTGGCCACCAACCACAGGGGACTTCGCAGCTCCTAGTCCCCCAGCCTCCTATCCAGTCCCCTCCTGTCACGCAGGGGGTTAGCCACATCCTCTGCTCTTTATTTCCTGTTAACGCCCAGTCCTCAGACGTCGCTTTTAACCTCAACGAGTTTATCAAAGTGACTTCGAAGGAAGCCATTTCTTCCTAAGAGGAACTCTCCTTCTTGTGTTAAGATAATACATTATTATCATCCCTGCAAAGGGGCTGAAGATTTCAACTCAGGTTAAGCATTTCTAATCATTTGGGTCTGAGATTCATCCTCCAGTTATTTATTGAGAACTTCTTCAGAGCTTGGCACTGTTTTGCTGTTAGGCGATCATTACTGTGCGCAAAAAGGCCAGCAAGAACTCCGCCCTCCCCGAGGGTGGGTCGTCCTACAGAGGTCGGAGTGCCGCTTACCCTTCGCCATCACAGAGGAAGGTTTTGTGGGTAAAGGAATCCGGCGCTAGGAAAGCCCGTCGCCTAAGCCCCTGACCTAGAGGGGGGCCCAGGAAAGGCCTCCCTGGGAAGGGAAGGCGGAGGAGATTTTGAAGCAGTGGCGTGAGCGGCTCAAGGTTTAACCGCTGGCTGTCGGGCGGGAGGGGCGGGGCGGGGACAAGACCTGCCGTGGAAATGCTCTGTCTGCGTCTGGTTCCGGCTACCAGGGCGGCGTGTCTGAATGTGGAGTTGGAGAGACAAGTACCGCAACGGCCACTATATAGCGTTTCTTCCATACAGCCACGACCTTAAGCGCATAGGCTCCAGGGATCTCACTCACAGGTGAAGGCTGGAAGAACCGAACCCATAAAGACAGAGAGTTGAATAGTGGTTACTGGGGGCTGGGGGATGGAGGGAATGGGGAGAAGGTACAAACTTCCGGTTATAGGATGAATAAGCTTTGGGGGTCTCAAGTACAGCTATTGATTATAGTTCACAATACTCTATTCTATACTTGAAAGTTGCTAAGAGACTAGAGGTTACATGGGCTCACGACAAAAAAGAGGTAACAGCTGTGTGACAGGGCGGAGGTTCTCACTGACGCAACGGTGCCTATCATTTCACAATATATAAGTGCATCGAATCACCATGTTGAACACATTCGTCGTACACAATGTTGTATGTTAATTATATCTCAATAAAGCTGAAAGAAGAGCACAGTAAGTAGGACCATGTAGCAAAATAATCAGGAAATGATGAATTGTGAGAATTTCTTATCTTTGTTTTAATAGAATTTATTCATGAGTGTATGTAAGGTAGTTTTTTAATAACAAAAATTCGGAATATTTAAGTCAGCCCTTGTGAACCCATGTAAGCTTCTTCCAACACGGCACGGAAGGTGGGGTGGGTTTAACCAGGCCAGGGGAGTACAGAGAGGCAGCAGCACGTGCAAAGACCCTGTGGTGGGAGGGAGCTTGGCCAGGACCCCGAGACTTCTAACGGCTAGTGAAGCCCCTGCAGCTTCCTAAGCGGAGGCGAAGTACTCGGGCTGTACTTGGCACAGGCCTGCAGCGGGAGGAGTGTGGGTGGGGGTTTTCCATGGTCGCCGAGTGGTGTCAGTTGAATTTGGGTTATGATGCAGGGAGAAGGGTCTGAGCTCTGACTGGCGCCTACACACCCTTGAAATCCCCCTTGATTCTGAAATTCCGTGACAGTCCGAGGAAGACAGAAGTTTTTGAGGACAGATAGAAGGGGTGAGAACTGATGATTTAGAAACCAGGAGTGGATGGTGTTCCACATTACAAACAGATATATAATATACCAGCAACTTGAGGCCAAAAAAAAAAAAAGAGGCTTATCTTTAAAGTTAATAGCCACAGGAAGCAGAGCGAGTCAGGTGACCCTCCCTCCTTCCCTCTGTATGGGTTTCTATTTCTGAATCATCACTTCCTCGAAGTGTCAGACAATTATATCTGCTGATATATTTTCATCGACATGATCCTAAAAAGGATAATGTGAATTATTTATGCCACTCCTCCTCGGTGGGAGTGATTAGGGCAGTAAATGCCGCAACATTTCATTTTAGGAAATTCCTCGTGTGGGAGGTTTCAGAGAGTAGGGCCCAATGTTCAGAAAACCGGCGATGGCCTCACAGAGCGGGGGACATGATCTGCCAGAGGCACCCCTTTACGTGTGGCTGTGGCTCTGGCATTGTCTCTGCGACCCCCTCTGCCCTCCAGGTTTCAGCCACCGCTGCCTGGCCCCACAGTGGTCTGTCTTGGGGTGCTCGAACCTCCGCTGTGGCAGAGGCCCTGTGTCTGTCCATGGACCCTCTGTCACAGCCCATCACCCTCAGCACCGTATCTTTCAGGCCACCTCCGCCCCGGACACTTCTGACAACAGCCCACCTCGATCCCTTCCCTGTCATTCTGAGGAAGTCTCCATCAGTCCTGGTTGGGGCTAGCCTGAGGAAAAATGGCTTTGGAGACATCAAATTCTGGCTTCATTATGTGACACTGGGTAACCTAGGGAAACTCTCTGGGCCTCAATCTTCCATCTGCAAAAATGGGGGTTAGACCACGCCCCATTTTTCCCCAGTTAGGTGTGGAGGAAATGAATGTAGCAAAGTTCCCAGCACAATCATAATAAATAACGACATCGTACCTTCCATGATTATTAATTTGTCTGCTACCTGGCCTGCGTCCCTGTGTTTTTGAAAGAGCCATTAGCTGACTCATTCGTTCTGAGTGTCTGCCACATGCCAGGCACCATGTCATCTACATTCTTTCGCTGGCTCCAGAATTCATAAGGGCTATTTACCTGATGTCTGTTACGTTTGTTCAGGGATGCTTTCCGCACTTTTCAGAGAAAATTAGCTTTGTGTTGCTGGGGAGCTCAGGGCCAGACACATAGAGAGAGTGATTAGTGTGTCCCGAGCTCCAGAGAGAGGACCTTCTGTGTGTCTACCATACACAGGCGCCATTCTCCTAAGGAGTCCACCTGGACGCACGTCGGCCACGCTTACTTCCTCAGAGGGCACCCTTAAGGTGAGTCAGGGCCTCTTACTACTAGCCCACTGGGTAAACGTATCCATTTCCTTTTTTTCTTAGGAGTGCTGACAAAGGAAGGGGAGAGACCCACTACGTCATAGGCATCTGCCATGCACCTGTCCTGCAGTGGGGTTTAGGGCACTGTGTCGTTTGTCCCCTACAACAATCCTAAAAGTGACATCCTTTCCCTGGTTTGGGAATTGGGTTAGCTGGAGGTCAGGGAAATTAAGGACCTTGCCCCCAAACCCAGGACCTGTGATGACACCAAGGTCTGGCCTTCTTTCTGCATGCGATGCCATCAATCTACCGGCAGTCCCTCAGCCCCGCTGTTCAGGTTTGCACTGATGTGTCACCTCTCGGGACGGCATAGCAGAAGCAATGGCCTTGTGCTGTCAACTGAGGGAATCCTGATATCACTCAGCCCAGTCTTTCCCTCCCCTTTATTCAGGTCCCCTTTTATGGGAGCCCTTCTGTTGACAATTCTGTCCTTTTGTTAGTTAAGGGAAGCTTAACAAAAGAAAACTTTGATGGACTCACCGTTCAAAACACCACAGTTCAGCAGGAGATATGGCTGAACGACTTGCACAGGGCTGCGTCTTCCAGATGATGGCCAAGTCCCAGCTGCCGAGACAAAGACACCCATCAGATTGTCTTCACAGCCAGGATGGTTTGTGTGAGGGATTATTCAGACAGTCCCCCGCCCCCACGCCCTTCTGGCTCCCCTGCAAGGATCCCGGTCTGCCCATACCTGGGTGCAGCGGTCTAAGAGAATCGGATCGGGCTGAAGCGCCTGCTGGCTGCTCCCAAGGACGTGAAGTGGCTAGCTGGAGCTGGAGTCTCTGGCTCAGGGCCAGAGCAGGTGAGCAGCACCCAGGAGTGGCCTAAGCCTGACTCACACCTGCTCTTGACATCAAACAGTTACAGGTTCCCATGGCACTCTTTGCCTATGTTCATAAAGGCTGAGCTCGGGGGGGGCTCCGGTCTCCCTGCCCCCTGCCCTGAGGCAAGAATCTTCCTTCCTAGAGCGAAGGTAGCAAATGTGCCATTTCTTTCCTTTCTTTCTTTGCCAGCGTTCCCTCCGTGGTCTGGATGCCGAGCTTTTGTTCTGCACCGTGCCAGTGCCTTCTCCTGTTCTCCTGGAATCTTTTGATGATCAGAGGTTCACTTTCCATTTCATATTGATTAGCGCTGGACGCCTGGAGCGTTACATTACAAAGGGTTCTGAGGCCTGGGCGGGCTCAGCAGGCATCCACCGTGATCTGTAAAGGATGCCTGACAACCAGGAGGGCCCCCAGGACTGTCATTTCGTAGCCCCAGAATAAGTTAGCAAAATTGGATGGTACTCCGGGGACAGGTGAGGGGAGTGATGGAAATTCTTGAAAAGAGCAGGGGCAGCACAGACTCCGAGTGGGCGGCAGCAGAACCGCACACATTTACCCACTTTCAGGCAGGCAGGCGGGCGGATTTCACCTTATTCGAGGAGGTCACGTGAGCTCTCGATTTGAAGCCCGAACAGGAGTTTACCAAGTAGAGCAAAGGCCATTTTGGGAAGTGTCAGTGGAGAGTGGGATGGACGGAATGGGCTGCTCAGGGAAGGCCCAGCAGTGTGGTGGCCTCAGCTCCTCACAGAGGCAGCAGGTGGTGGTTAGAGAAGAGACTGGACAGGTGGCTGGGGTCCATGTCGCCATGCCCATTCTGCGTGTGTGTGAAGAAGCTGAGACCTTACTCACAGGGGTGTTGGGTCCTGCTTCTGTCTTTTAGTTAGAATCATGGGCAAGGTAATAGCCCAGGCTTAGGAGAAAGATGGAGTGATAGGAGTGCGAAGCTAGGAAATGCTTAGCAATGAGCAGGCAGTAAGATTGCAGTGTAAACTGGGTCTCAGGTCAGGGAGCTCGACCCAAGCTTCATGCCTGCCTTTAGCGAAAGCTTCTCTCTGAGGACAGGGAGGAAACATGGAAGCGGGAGTTTGGGACTTAGCTGTTCAAAAACATTTGGGATAATGAGGGTAAAAGGTAATTAATAGGGGCCTTGGGCCCAGGAATGGGGATAGTAACCTAGTTCTCAGTCTTGGTGAAAAGGGAAAGAGAAGGAGACTGAAGCTGGGCACCAGTACTGGGCCACCACATGGGCAGCTGGTGTTGCAGATGACAAGAAAACCCTGTTTCCCAAACCCAGGCAGAAGGTCCCGTGTAGCCAGATGAGCCTACCTGACCTACAGAGCTCTAGCTCCTCCGTGAGAGGCCAAGCAGCCCTCACTTGTCAGATGAGATTAGTGTGGAGCCCGGGGAGCCACGCTGATGGGCCAGCCCTCCTGGCTTCAGGGTGGGAGGTCGGGGTTGTCCTGTTGGCTCCGCCCCCCTCCTGTCCTCTGCCTCTCCCTCCTCCCCACAGCCGGGACTCTCACAGTTGAACCAGGAAGGAGGGATGGAAGCAATTCCAGGACCCTTCCCACCCTCCCCAATCTTGTGAGCTGGACTCTGTGCTCCAGTTTTGAGGAACCAGCCTGGGTCTCAGCTCTCATCAGAAAGGGCTCAGTAGTGTCCAGCGGAGTGACCGAGACGAAGGGCTGGGGACTCTCTGAGCATCTGCTTCTCAACTGCAAAACAAAGAGAAGCATCCCAACTTGGTGGAGTTGATATGAGGCTTTCTTAAGAGTGTTAGTCATTGCTAAGCGGCCTGTAAATGTAATGGTTGGTATGAGTCATGGAGCTTGATGGCCTCTCGCTGTCTGTGAGTCATACATCGGTGGCCTCACTGGCCCACTCGCTCTAGAGAGATGAGAGCAGGTGTGTAGGTTTGTGAAGGACCAAGACACACGTCAGTAAAAGTGAAAGACAGAACCAGAAGAGGAATCCAGCTGGCAAAAGAGAAAAAGCCAAATTAAGCAGATTTTTATCTAAGTAGTCAATGACTTCTTAGTGGCTTCAGGAGAAAGGTAATTACATGATTATTATACAAAGATAGTATGCAAATGAAGAATATGCAAATAAAATAAATATTAAAGAGACCTTCGACAAGTCCAGTAACCCACAGGATTAATGTCATTTCAGGACCTATAAAGCTTCCATGTTTTGGATGGGGAAATTGAAAACTTCCTTTGGTTCTTCTCTGGGCTCTGTTACTTTCTCTTTGTCTCTGTAGAGATCTTTAACCTTTCATATATTGAATTTTATTGTAATTTCCCATTTATCTCTCTTGTCCACCAAACGATGAACTTCTTGGAGGTGAGAGCTCTGTGTATATTTTACCTTCGATCCCCGGCATAAGATAAGCAATGTAAATTCTTGTGTTGTGAAAACAGTACAGCTTTACTGTAGGGAAACCTCTCCAATGTAGGATGTCCGGACAATTCTCAAAGGATACACAGGGAAACCTAGCTTCTTGGCAGAGGGGTAAACAGAAAAGGGCAAAATTGAGGTTGTGTGTAGCAAGGAGAATTACACAGTGTATCATCAGTAGTACTGGGTGATTGACTAAGAAAGCCTTCTCACCAACAATCCGTGAGTGGAAGACTAGACCGGGAGCGAAAGAGATCCCTCGTGGAATAATGGAGACAGCCAGAGAGACAGGACCCCCAAGACCAGTTAGCGAGCCGCGGTTTGTAAAGCTGCCATTGGAAAGACGCTCAGATGAAAGAAAAGACTTTGTGCCATTAGATCATTTCTTTTTCCCGGTTCTTCTCTGCATCGCTCACCAGCTCTTTTTGGTACGTTCGCATTAACTTTCTAACAAAATGCCAATTAAAGCAACTTTAATAAGCTGTGTTTAAAAGAATGAATCCAAAGAGGAAAGTGTGTGATGCTGACATGTCCGTGTGGAAACCAGATTCTTAATCCTACGTGGATAACAATGGAAACGTTCAGCTGTTTTCACCTGGGACAGCAGCACGGTGCACGGAAAAGCAAGCTCTCTGAGCGGCGAGAAGCAATACACACATCTGCGGCTGCGGGGATGTCCTTCCTCTGTTTCCTTTGATCTTTCCTTCTTTTCCCCACCAGTTCCTCTCTTAACAGGAACTTGCTTTCCAGATGGTGACAAATGACATCCCAGCACGCATGTTTATGATCTGAGCCGATCGTGTTTTACATGACATCAGCATGCACCTATTTCTGGGAATACGAATTAAACCTCACTGCGGTGTTTACGTTTGATAGCAGGTGCTCTGGGCAGAGTTCCAGTTACATTCACAGATCATGTTGAAGAACAACTTCAAAGTGGACCCAAAGGTTTAGGCTGCGCCTACCCACACTTTCCCAGAGGGACCGGATTCTGACTTCTCGGTGTATCTCCACATCTTGGGATGTTCTCTTTCTCCTTGCCCGATAGTTTAATTCCTGTCCCTCTGCTGAGCTCCTTCAGGCTCCACCCCTCTGAGTTCCCAGAGAACCTGTGCTAACTTCCTTTGTAGCATTCATCCCACTGAATTGTCATTTTAGTCACTTGTCAGACTTTCCCCATGTAAACTGTAAGCTCACTGAGGGAAAGCCCTTACTTCATGGACTGCTACCCCTTCTAATCGAGGGACTGACCAATGTCATAGTGCCCAGTGTAAAATAAAGAAAAATTAAAAGTAAGAATAGAGAGATAGATAGACAGACACCTGCTACATAGTTTATAGATAAAAGGATGACAGATGAAGGGTGGATATAGCCAGGGCAATTGACAGAGAGGAGACGGGCAGATGGCTACGTCGGCGGATGATAAAGACGGAGGAAGAGGGAGCATGATACAAGGATGAAGGCCAACGTCGCTCCCTTATCTCCTCAGTTTCTCATTCTTCACGGCTTTTCCCTTCGATTCGAAGGGAAGCTCTAAGAACCTTTCCCCTTATTTTTATTGAACTACTTGCTTCCTTCCTCTGCTCCCTACCTGACAAGGTAGAAGGCGGAACTATCTTTGTCACTGTTGGATTTAATCTGCACTCAGTTTTGCAAAGTCATCCACAACTAGTTCCAATTTTTTCCCCTTTGAACTAGTTTAGGACACAAAGTGCTTTTTCCTGTTATATCTGATAGGCCACGTGTTAAGTGTTCAAGTGGTCACTTAATACGTGTCCTATCAGATATAACAGGCAAATAGTTCACTATCCACTTAAGATGAGCTTCATCAGTGGGCATCATTTTTAGTCACAGTAGGCATAGAAGGGGTGGCTGGCTGACCCCTCACTCTTCTAAATGACATCGAACTGATGGATAAAAGATGTTGCCAAGAGAAAGTCTTCGGATACCCTGCTCCTGGCTTATATACTGTATAATTAATACGAAGGACACGTTACTCTTATGCCTGACATCTATGGAGAAATCTGAGGCAGCCACGCTTGATAGGAAAAATCTCCAGCTCGCAAAGCTAAACGCAACACCCAGGAGGAGTCCTGTTTTCTTGAGCGAAGTGTGGGTTTTTGATGGGGCGCGACCATGGGAAACCTGGTTCTTCCTCTCACTGTGACTACGCTGGTAATCAGCTATGGAACTCAGATTGGGGGGTAAAATAAACCCCAGGACGACCGAAGAGCAGCCGAGGCTGACACAGTTTAAGGCTCACCAGTGTGGGACCTAGGGCATTCTTAGCCCTGTCTGGGGAGTGAGGAATGAACACGAAGTCCTCACTGAATTTCCTTCTGAGTAATTACTTGGATGTTTACAAAGCTCCCGTAAAGGAAACTGTGCATTTACAATTTTTGTCTTATTTTAAAAATCTCTAAATTTGACTTTATGACCAATTTTTATTATTATTATTTTGGTTCACCGTCCCCAAGACTGGACTGGGGGAAGCAGGACTTATGTTCTTCCAGGTCTCTTCTGTGCCTCCCCACCCTGTACTCTGTCTCCAAACCCCTAACATGGGTTTCCAGTTTACCTGTTACAGAGGAATTATTAGTTTGTCCATTACACGCAATTTCGTGGGCATTGCCAGGAACTGTTAAAAAAACCTTGGGTTAAGTAACTTGGATGTAAATATTTATGCTAGCATACAGAGATATTAGAAAAGAACTATAAAATATTAGCGAAAACACTTCCAGACTTTACGCTTCTTAACTGCGTGACCACGGCTGAACTATCTTCGCTTTCCTAGGTTCAGGTTCCACATCTGCGAAATCAAGATGCCCCCGATTATCTGAGGCCTTGCGAAGATTCAGTGAGGTGGGACCACGCAAGCATGCGTCAGCTTTTCTCACCTACAGAAAATGCCCGGAAGGCGTCTGCTGTCATTACGCTGAAATTGTCTGGAATGCATCTTGCCTGCGACAGGGCTGGGGAAGGCTATCTCCTTGCTGGTTTCGAGCTTCTGTTGTTTCCCGTGTCTCATCTAGTTGTATCCACTTTCAAAAAGTATTCTGGAAATCATCAGTGCTCATGTTCTTCATAGAACAGGAAGACATTTGAGACAGGACATATGAGCAGTGACTCTGTAGTTGGTATGCTGTCCGATGGCCATCAGGCCAAAGCTCAAACTGGCCAGTGTGGCAGCCAAGGCCAGCCCCGCCTACTTTCTCCACCTTCAATTCTCACCGCTTCTGTGCATACACATTTACGTCGAAATGATTTCTCTCCCAGTGTTCCTTGTTGCCTGCTCATTTACTCCATGTTCCAAGCAGACTTCAGCTAGAGGGATCTTTACGCGCTGGAAGACTGACCTCGTTGCCCTTGTGAGTCAGGTGGAAAGCCGTTGGAAAGTCTAGAGCAGAAGAAAATGCAAAGCCTTTGCGTTGGCCTTCCTGACCCCGGCTCCGCGCAGGGTCTTCCTTCCCACCCTCTCCTCTTCGCTTGCTCCGCCCCAGCCGGACCGGCCTCCTTACTTTCCTCGAACTCAGTACTCCACCTCAAGACCTTTGGATTTGCTCTTCTTTTTTCCTGTAAATATCTCACCCCCATGTCTCCACGTGCTCCCCCCTCTTTTTCCTTTGGGTGTCTAGTGAAATGTCACCTTCTCAGGGAGACTGTTTCCTTCATGCATTATATGAAACAGCAACATCTTCTTTGTCCTTTTCTGCCCCCTATACTATTTTTTATAGCCCGTGTCACCACTGGACAATAAGTCTTCATTTGTTTTTGAATTTGTTTATTCCGTAAGGCCTATGCAAGCAGGGAGTTTGTCTTATTTGGCCTTTATGGCCCAGGGAGTGCGCTGGGCACCGCTAACCGTGATTACTCAAGCAGCTGCAGCCCTCCCCGCCCTCTGAATTGTTGCTCATGTTCCCCTGTTGTTTGGAGTTCCCTGCCTTTGTCTTTAATTTTGGCTCACGTTTCTGCAGCCTCTTCAAACCCACCACTTTGTCGAGTCTTTCAGTGAACAGCCCAGCCTGTATGGTCGCCTGCTGCCCTAAATCACTGGAGAAATGAAAATTTGACCTGTTGGTGGTGACTGGAAGCCTGGCGTGTGTGAAGGGAGCCTGGGGTTAAGTGACTATGCCCTGGAGTCAGATTGTCTGGGATCTGATCTGGGCTTGGCCGTTGATGAGTTGGAAGACCTTGTGGAAGCTACATAGTCCACCTGCCTGTCATCCCCTGGCCCGCCTAAGAGGACAACTCCTGTGTCTGGCTCATGAGTTTGTTGCAAGGACTGAATGAGTTACATTCATCAAAGCACCATGCCTGGCACATAGTAAGTGCTTGGTCAACATCTGCACTTATTTTTGTCACCTAAGTAAATCATGTTCCCAGCTAGATCAGAAAGCTCTGTTTTCTGTCTGCCCCATAACATATGGCAGATTTCCACACAGCAGGTGCTCAATAACTCTGTTGACTTTTGGCAAAATTATTTCCCCAAAGAAATGTCAGAAGGAATGCCTAGAAAATTTATACCCAAGCATTTATATTTGTAAAGCCATTTGGGGACCCAGAAAGGATAAAGGAGACACTCAAAAAAGAAGTCCCCATGCATGCAAACTTGGAGAACGCCTTCTGAGCGCCTATGACAGGCTGGACATTGGGCTCCATGCTTGAGGGACGCAGCAACGTAAAAGGTGTGCTCCTTTTACCAAAGGGCTTTCTTGGGGCAGGTGTGTGGACCGAAAGCTGTGACATGCGTGTGAAGGGCGGCAAGGGAAGTGTGTGCAAAGTGTTAGAGCATCACAGGGTCACTTACGGGTGCTGTCGTGCCGGATAATTACGTTTTCAGGCTGACTCAGGCAGCCTGCATTTTTCCTTCTGTGTGTGCTGCGTGAATGATTTTGAAAACGAGAGTGGTGTTAAAATCGAAAATGGAATGAGATCCTTGGGGAACAACAGCAGAAGTGGCTTGGGGAGAATAATACTGAAACTGAGTAAAACAAGAAGCACAGATTGAACAAAAAATCATTGATTTCTTTAGTTTTTACTTGAATCCAAAGACATTGTCCTGAGGACAGCACATTGACTGAGACCACAGGATTTCCTCCTTCCTGTTTGAGCCTATTGTTAAGGAAGTAATTTGCTTCTATGCTCAATGGCCTTTCACTGTAAAACTGTAAAGACAGCATAACACTGCAGGGCAGGCAGAGCAAAACATGCTTTTGCCTCCAAGTCCTTGGGCATGCTGTTACTCTCACCTGTGTCCTCTCACCCATCATTGGGGTTTCTGTTTCCTCTGGCAGTGTCTTTCAAAGATACAAAAGATACAAAACTTGAAATTGCATTTCTATACACTAGTAAGGAACAACGTGAAAATGAAATGAAGGAAACAGTTCCAATTATATTAAAGAAAATTCCAGTTAAATTAAGAAACCAAACAATTATAGTAGTATCAAAAAATCAAAATAGTTAAGAATAAATTTAATAAAATAAAAAGACTTGTAAAACTATATAACAATATTTTTAAAATGAAAGATCCAAATAAATGGAAAAAAAAAAGCCTATGTTCACGTATCAGAAGACAATAATACTGTTAGGATGACAATACTTCCAAAGTTGATTTATGGGTTCAACGTAATCCCCGTCAAAATCCCAGAGGATTTCTTTAAGGAAATTGACCAACTGGTAATGAACTCTGTATGGAAATGCAAGAAAGTCAGCTTAGCCAAAACAACCCTACAAAAGAGCAATAAAGTTGAAGAACTCACATGTTCTGGTTTCCAAACTTCCTGCAAATCTACAGTAATCAAGATAGCAAGGCACTGGCCTAAGAAAAGACATATAGAACAATGGAAAAGAATTGAGAATACAAAAATAACCTTGGCATTTATTATCAGCTGATTTTGACAAGACAATTCAATGAATAAGGAGTAATCTTTCCAAGAAATGTTCTGGGACAAGTGAATATACACATGCAAAGGACTGGAGCTGGATTCCCTACCTCACACCATTCACAAACATTGGCTGAAAAGGGATTAGACCTAAATGTAACAGCTAAAACTGTAAAACTGGCTTCACAATGCACTTTTCATTAATATTCCATATAAGCCCAATGATAAAATATATCTCCTATAATTGATAATCTTTTTTTCTCCTTCACGTTACTTACGCAAGTCCAATCTGTCTCCTACCTAACAGCCCTTATTTGAAAATGATTTTCATGTGTCTTTAAGTCTTCTCTTCCTCATGTTAATTGAGCATCTCACTTTGCATCACTTTTGTCTTAGGTTTTCAAGTTATGGTCCTGAGCCACTTTCCCACCTCTGTCTTAAGGTGTGATGTGTGGAGGTCATGGAATAAAATGGAATTGCTCCAAGCCATGCTGTTCTAGGCACCTTGAAACTAGATTCTTGCTTACCTTTCCTTACCAGCCTTACAGCACATTTTACAAATGACGAAATTGAGCTTAGAGAGGTTAAGATCTCGTCCAAGGTCACCCAGCTGTGAAGTGACATATCCAGGATCTGAAACCACGTCTAGTTTTATTCATCATTACTGACCCGAATTAATTAATAGACTAGGAACTCCCCATTTCCTCAACATTGGAGACAAACAAGAATTGACTAGATTAGCCGGAAGGATCCTATTGAAGAACTAAAATTCCCCAAACAGCTGGAGGTTGTAAATCTTAGGGATGGACACTTGTCTGAGGCCACACTTATTTGTTGTAATTAGAAGTCCTTCAGACTTCAGAAGGGCTCTTTGTTTGCTGGGCTGGCTGCTCTTTCCAAGGAGCGAGAAGCCAATCTTTCATTTGGTTTTATTTTCTCCTGTTTTTCTTACCACAGTGAGGTAGTGTCTGGGCGAGAACATTCCTTCACTTCTTGTTCCTTCTCCCAGAGCACCCTTTTCACAGAACGCCTTTTAACTGTGGCATGAAAAAAAACACAAAACTTGGCATTATTTTGATTAGAGCATAAGATTTGCCTTTTATGCTGGAAGATATATTTTTCCAAAACCTTCGAGACTGAATGTCCTATTTGGCAGAGGGTCGAGAATGGGAAACAAGTACCCACCCTTGATTTGAAGGCCTGTGCCCTCTGACTGCAACCGCTGTCCTGGGCAGGGGAGGTGGGGGTGACCAGTCCCTTTTAGACACCAGGCTGCCGGCCACTGAAGGCATAGTGCCGGCTTTATTTAATGGGGCAGCTGGTACCAGGGCAACCTCAAGTCCAGCTCTGGCAACCAGCGGGACTGTGGAAAACAGTAAACAAACTGCAGTCCTTGTCCACAGACGTCCTGAAATTCCCTTGGGGGGAGTCAACCCTCCTGCCCCGACATGGGAGACGGTGATCCAAGGAGGGCTCACAGGGAGGAGACGCTTGATTCTCAATTTTACTTTCAAAATGAAAAGCGAGGAACTGAGCACTCAGGAGAGACCACAGGGGCAGGTCTGGGCAGCCGTGTCTCACTTCTGCAACAGGCAGCCACGCTGAGGCCACAGAAGCACACCCGGCACCACGTGCTGGGGGGGCCAGCTCTCATCAGCAGCTCCCCCCATCGCTTCTGATCACGATAGCCCAGGGGTGACTGCCACAACCCACTTCATACACACGTAAAATTTGGATATTTTACATATAAAATATTTATATATATACAAATATTTTATGTATAAAAAGTCAAATCCTCTTCATTCATAATAACCCTTATGCTAATTAATTGTAATCACATTATATATGTATATTTTTGTATATATATTATACATAAATAGTTGAACATATCTATTTGTGTGTATATATAAAGTAGACATATAATATGTATATAAATATATGTATATATGAAATGATAAAATATATAAAATATGCATATGTACATACACACGTATTCAAATATTTTATACATAAAAAAGCCAAATATTTAGAAGCAAACCCAGACCTCTGGCACTCCATGCATTTGCCACTCTGTCTCATGGTCTCACCACAGAATAGAAGACATATTTTTCCCCCTTGGTTCCATTAAACTTCTTAGTATATCATTGAGTTCAATAAATAGTTCATGTTTTAATTGGGACTCTTTCCTTCTTTCCAAACCTCCTGACTTAGTAAGAAGAAGGCACTATCTCCTCTGCTTGGTGTCATTGTCCGGCTCCATTCATCGATTCATTCAAGCAACCATGTTTCCTGAGCATGTGCGGTGATTCCCTGGGGTCTGGGGCATAGCAGTGAGGACAGGGACAGAGCCCTGCCCAGTGGGTCCTGGATTCTGGGGAGAGGGAGCTGGTAGCACACAAAGGCTCCCACAACACAGTGGGAGCTGGCATTGAGTCCTTTGAAGGAAAATGAAGCAGAGCAAGGCCAACAGGGAGGCAGTGTGGCTACTTAGGTGAGGGGCGGGGGGCCGGCCCTGGAGGCAGTCGCATCTGTGCAGAGCCTCGGGGGAAATGAAACTGTGTGCCGTGCAGGTCTCCGAGAGATCGGCCAGGCGGAGAGACCCACCAGTATTGCTTACGATAATCTTCCTGTAAGGGAAGGTTACTAGTGGAAGCATCAGCATGTGTTTAAGGACTTAACTGCACTGGGGGAGTTGTTGCTCAGGGAACGATGCTTCGAATGCCATGGTCACAAGATGACTCCACAGCTGCCCTGGTCACAGCCTTGGGGGACTCAGAGGACTGAGCTTAATCTGGTGCTGGGGGACCCCTGTAACACTGGTGATTCTAGAGTGGGCCTGAGTTTTCAGCCGAGGGCCACAAAATAAATAGTTGAGGCTTTACGGGCTGCCGGGTCTCTTTCACGACTTCTCAGCATTTTTTCCGCAGCGTGAAAGCAGCCATGATGAAGGGGTTTGTTCTTGATCCAATACATGAATTTATTTACACTAACAGGCTGCGGGTTGGATTTGGTCAATTCTTCCTCGACAGTGAATCCCTCAGGGCCTGTTGTCTGCGTGGATGTCACCCTCAGGAGAAAGGCAGCCAACTGCCAGACTTCCTGGCATCTGTCTCTTTGTCTGTCTTCTCATTACTCTTCCGTTTCCACCATCACTTCCTGCTTCAGCACCTCTGAGACCCCGAACCTGATACGTCACCTGCGCTGTGGGCTGGTTGGTCCGTAATCAGACATGCTAGAACCCTTCCTAAGCCGAGAGTCGGTGGGCTCTAAGGAGGACATGAGAAAAGGGGTTAATGGGAGATGCAAGTCAGCCCTACAGGTGATTCGCTTCAGAGCAGGAACTTTTGGAAGGGTGTTCTGGAGTCTCTGGGGATTTATTTGCCGTTTCCTGTCCTCAGCTATTCTAGGTAAGGTAAATGAGATGGAGCTACAGAATGAAATCCCAAATAACTGGCTTCTGTTAAGGAAAGCCTTAAAATAACTATTATGCTTTGTTTTCGTACACAGAAGTTTTTTTATGAGAAAAAGACAAATATTCACAACAAATGAGTTACTGCTGTGGATTTGCTGACTTTTGAGTATGTACAGTTCCTTCTCCAATACTTTAGTGCCATAAATTAATACAACTGTGATTGTTGTGAAGATGGTTATTGGCGTAGCAGGATCCTGAGTGCTACTTTATACTGGCTTTTAGTTGTCACATAGGGGTGTCATTGGGCTGTCACACTGTCCGACCCTGCAGGGTACCATTCACAACCCACTTGAACAAACATGGCGGCCTAGGAAGGAATGGTCACTGAAAACCGAGACTGACCAGTCCTCTGACTTTGACAGAGAACACGAACTCTGAGTCACAGTCTCATTATCTGTGACATGGAGAAGGCAACCTCAAAGGGATTTGGGAAAAATTAAGTAAAATGAAGCATGTAAAAATGTCTGCTCGCTGTGCCTGGCACTTTGTAGGCACTTAATAAACGATATCCTCTTTCCAGTAAATGAACGAACAGGCCAATGAAGGCATGCAAAGCAAGAAATCATAACAGAGAAGTTATTTCCAGAAAATTTTATTTAAACCACAAAAAATTGGGGAAAAATAGGTTTGAAATCTTTTCCACTACAAAGCTAGAAGCAATAGGGTTTTCTTATTTACTTCTGCTATTCACAGACTTTTTTTGTTTCCTCCCATCCTCTGACGCTTTCTGCCCTCATTTCCAGGATAGATCTTCTTTCCCAAGAGTCTTACTCATGGATGCTAGACTGTAGTCACTTTGAGTAAGGACAACCTTCAACACACTCCTGTTATTTTTAGATAATGAGAACATACTGTGTAATACAGTTATGGAAAACTGCAATGCAGCTATCAATATACATTTTATAAAGATTTCATGAAAACACACGGGTCCGCACTCTGCATATTACATTTCTAAAACATAGACTGCGTCTTGCTATGAAGTCCCTCCCTAGGTTAGACCCTGCTGACAACCCCCTGTAGCTTTCAGGTTGTGGTCCACGCTGTCTCCCAAGGCCCGTCCCCACTCGCTCCTCAGCAAAGCAGTCTCTGATTACGCTCACCCGCTTCTCCTTGACAGAGCTGAGAGACACAGAACCTTAGACACTCTCTGTCTTCCTGTCCCACTTGGATGGCTGCTTTATTACAGCAGCGGAAAGGTACAGGGTTTACTAAACTTGGTGGCTCTGTCCACGCACTAAGATGTTAGCTCTTGGACTGCAGAGAGGGTGCCTCTGTCTTCATTCATCTTTGAATCCACAGGGTCCAGGACATTAGCCAGGACTCCATAGGCTAAGCAATAACATTTGTTGAATGAATGTTTGATTTACATAAGATGATAGCTGTTAAACGTGGCCTTCTCACTACCCTGCTGACTCCTGGTCTTATTCTGGGCATACGGCCTTAAGTTTCTGGTAATTTTCTTCCGTTGTTTTCATTAACTTTATTTTTTCTTTTCTCTTATATAGTTCAAAATTGGTTACCTGGCTTCTCAATTCACAGGGGATGAAAAGATAAATCAGAATATGGCATTCCTTAGAATGGAGAGCTTCGGCAGGAAAGTGTACTTCGATTCCCTTTTGAAGGAGGAAGGGGTGGAGAAGGCTGGAAGGAGAAAGGACCTCGCCTCTCTTAATCACAGTCTACCTGGCAGGTGCTGCACCAGGCACGTGATGCGGCTACTGCATGATGAGAATCTGGGAGACGTGAGCTGCTGGCCAGCAGTCGCCCAGCTCATGCCACGTGACAGACCTGAGATGTGAGCCCTGATGGGGTTCCAAACTCGTGTGCGTGTGTGTGTGTGTGTGTGCGCGCGCACCATGATGCTGTAAAAGAAAATAACAAGGAGAATAGGGAAAGTGAAAAAGATGCTTCCGAGTCTAGGAAATAATTTTTTGACAGTAAGTCTTATAAAATCCTAGGTTTCCAAAAAAAGAAATGATTATGAGGGTTCTCGCTGGAATTTTGCTGTTGGAGTAAATATTAGGGATGTCTGTTACATTTCTGAGCTAAAAAAAGCCCATTTAGACTATGGTTGAATCTAGTTCTCATTACCTGGCTGTAAAATACACTTTGTCCTTGCTGTGCATGACAGGTTGGTCCCCTGGTTCAGTGAGAAGCCAAAGAAGGAAGCAAAGAGTAGGGTTTTGCCCCTTGTCAAAGTTCTCATTTTTGATTCCTTCACAGCAAAAAGTAGGAAAAATCCTAGTGCAGAAAGTATTCTGCAATATTGCTCACAGTTTAATTACACCACATCATTGTTATTTCATTTCAATTCTTGGTATCAATGGGGTGCCTTAAAACAGAAAATTGTACATTCCAAGCTCTAAATCGATAGAGTTTCCCACCCTTTCTTTCTGTTGGCATTTAATAAGTGTACTAAGCCAATCTCCATCATAGGACTGAAGTCAACCCATACTGTTGACAAACAGAAAGCATAATCTACTTGGCAAGTTACGAAGTGTCAGCTTTCATTGCCTAGGAGGGGGAGCTGGGTGTAGGCGTCCGAGTCAGCACGCTTTCTGAACGCTACGCTAAGCCTGCGGATGGATACAGAGGGAAATAATACCTTAAAAAGCGTATAGCCTGGAAAAGCGGACAGGCATTTATACTCAAATGCAAGGCCTTCCTGTAAATACAAATATTGTTGTCTGAAGGGTAGAGATGACACAAGGGGGGATTATAAATTCTGTCTGGGAGATTCATTGACGATGCTGTTGAGAAGAGGATGTCTTTTGAATAACATGTAGGAATTTTCCAGTTGCGTAAAGGCACGGAGAGGGGTTTCGAGCCGAGGGACTGAAGTGCAGGAGGGCAAGGGAGGGTGCGAGAAAGGGGAGAAGGGCTATTCGAAGTGCACTGGGAAGAAAGGTCGACATTGGGTGGCTACACAAGACATCAGCTGGGGAGAAATGAGTTAATAAACATTAAGGTGGACAGAGCCAGCCAGGCACTATTAAAACACTCCAATGCCCAAGGCTTATATTAAACCTTGGCTTACACTACATCATGACTTCAGAGTCATTTAACTAAATAACCTATTAGAAAATCTGAAAACATTTTTAATTAATTTCAGAAGGCACAGTGAATGCACTCCCAGATTCCCTGTCCAAATATTAATCCCCACTTACTGTTGTTACGTCCCAGAGTAAACACAGATCCTTTAAATCCTGGGTCGCTGAAGCTGACATTTTTTCCTAGGAGAAGAAGAAGTAGAAAGACTCAACACTGTTAAATCCTACCTCTAATTAAAATTAGGAGCGGATTAAAATAATATCCAGAAATAAACCAACAGCTCAAAGAAATGATACAAATGTTAGGAAATGATTAGGTTTTCCAGCAAATATCACTAATACTTTCTAAACACATCTGCTCAGATGAGAGTCGAGGAAGCAGGAAGTGACTTCAGAAGGGGACTAAGTACAGATTCTTAAATTCTGGGGATTTTATTATTAAAAAAATATCTACCTTGCAGGGTCCCTAAAATTAAGACAGAGTAAATGCAGGGCCCCAGGTGTGCCCTTTTAAAAAGCACTCACGATATTCACCAACCCGGCAGGAATTCCAGGCACAGCTTGTAACTTCTGCCATTAAGTTCAGCCGTGCAGACTTTGAGGCCACACGCCGCCGCCCTGGGCTGGCGAGCGGGAACCGCGTGCAAGGAGCTCCAAGTCTGCCGCGAGGGGAAGTGGCTTCTCCTGCTGGTGCCTCGGTCTTCCCATCGTGCAATGGAAATGGGTTTGTCGTGAACCTCTCTTGGGGCAGCACATTGTCAAAGGGGCTCCGGCTCTTGTCTGATGCCCATCAGACAAGATGGGTCGGAAGAGGGTCTTCACAGTCCCTCCCGGTTCCCTGGGACCCTTACGTTACCTCCGCAGATCATCCCACTCGCTCCGTGCAGCTCTGCTCTGGTTCTGTCTCCACCCTGCTGAACTACGAATGTAAAGGAATGACTTTACCTACCCGATCCTCGGTCCATATCCACCATTGAGTCCTTGCAGACCTTTCTGAAAATGGGATTCTAGTCACGCTGTTCCAGCCCCAGACCGTGCCCAGCTCTGTGCCTCCTCTGTGCCTTTGGGCGAGAGCCTTGGCCTGATACTTCCCACTACGCGCGCACACACACGCCCCACCTTCCTTTTCCTCCTGTCTAAGTGACCCCCCTATTTGACTGTGGGCTCCTTGAGAAAGGACCCAGGCTCTGTTACTCTTCGTCTTCCTAGCCTGGCCTGAAGTCTGTGTTTGGGGGATGACTGTTGCGTTCCACTGTCCGGCCGGGCCTGACGTTAACCTGTATGCTCTGGGTGAGGAGGGTTTGCTCTTCCGTCGTCTCCTGGCAACTCTGAGCAGTTTAACCAAGCTCAGCTGGGGCGGGGGCCAGTTAATTCGTTTCCAGATCTGCACGTGCGTGGCAGGGGGCGGCTTGGACCAGAGAGGTTCAGAGGAAGTGCCTCGAACCCAGAGCATGAAGACACAGAGAGGGGCTGCCCCGCCGGCCAATCCCTCAGTCCCTGGGGGTTCTCTGCTCGGGAGCCGTGAGTCACTGTGGCAACCGCATTTCCCAATGGTCCTTTCCAGGGAAAGAGGCTATTTTAGTTAATGTTGACTTGGGTCAAGCCTCAAACATACCATTCCAAGGGAAAATTAAAATCAGAAGCCTTCTCTTTGGAGGCTTTTTTCCCATTCTTCTCTCTCTCCCTCCACCCAGTGGGTATTTCTCTGCCCCAGGAGGCTGCTGGGGTCAGGAGACATCTCTTTCTAACCCCTTGCTGTGCTCCAGTCACTCTGGTGTGTGGAGTATAGTTGAAACCTCCTCGCTTCGCAGGGAAGCAGCCACCGTTTGGCTTCAGATTACATGACCGCCCTGTCCCCGCATGCCACCTCAAGCTTGCCCCTCACTGCTCTGCGACTCTGCTACCCCGCGACCCTCACATTCTCCCTGGGGTCCAATCTGCAGCAGGAACACACTGAGTGGAGAATTCATAAGCATCAAAATTAATATCTATTGAGGCAGGAATTGTTTTGAAGCCTGTAAGGCAGGTACCTGTTACCAGGGTTTGCAAAAAAGGAAACTGAGGCTCAAAGGAAAACCAGTTTGCTCATTTCCCGTGAGTCCTGGATGACAGGTGAGACCTGAACCCCGATCCCTCCTTCCCTCCCACACTGCAATGCCTTTGGCCCTTTCTTTCTGTTTTTGTTATTTTATTTTATTAAATTTATTGAGGTGACACTAGTTAACAAGGTTATATAGGTTTCAAATGTACATTTATTTATTTTTTTATCCACATCTGAGGATATTTTTTCATTGTTTTTAGAGAGAGAGAAAGAGGGCTATTTCTATTACTGTGAAAGAGAATCAGTGTGAGAAACACCAATTTGTCGCCTCCCACATGCACCCCCACTGAGGATTGAACCCACAACCTTTTGGTCTATGGGATGATGCTCCAACCAATGGAGCCACTCAGCCAGGGCTCAAGCGTACGCTTCTACAGGACATGATCTGAAACTGCACTGAGTGCCCACCCCCCAAAGTCATATCAGCTTCTGTGTCACCGTGTATTTGATTCCCTTTACCCTTTATTACCTCTTTGGTTATTTCTTGAAGTGACCCCAAATACATCCGCTTCAGGAAGACATGACCAACTACAAATGTAAGTCAAAGACCAGAAAAAAAGAATGTGTGGTGAGGAAGCAATTTAAGTCTCTGTGACAAGTTGTTTTCTCTGCCATTCCAATTTATCATGTTTTCAGCTTTTCTTGGCTTATTTCTGCTTAGTGAAACATCAATATCTTTATGCTCCACTCTTTTATTAAGTATATTAAACAGGGGAATTGAATTCACAAAATGTACTTGGAAAAGTACAAACACTCTGCAAACAGAGGCAGTATTAGAATTATTATCATTGTTATGAGTTTTTCTCTGACTATAATTAGTGGGTTTGTTGCGCTGTCTAATCTGACCATTTTATCATAGACATAGATTTGGTGGAGTCTGCTAATTGCTTCTCCGACATCCATTTTGCCTTCCTTTCTTATTAATGGAACTTTGGGAATTTGTTCCAAAAGTTATCTGCATTTCCCACTTTCCCCAGTGACTGGGAATGGCCACATGGCACAAATTGGGACAACTTTAATAAAAGCAGGCATTGTTGGCTGGACTCTTATGAATGATCCTTAAAAAGTGGCCATGGCTGCCCAGCCTCTGTTTTCCCACTTTCCTTTACTTATTTGCCTATCTGGCACGAAGACGAGACGGTTCAGATTGGAATACTTTGTGGCCATGAGGACAATAACAAGAAACCCATGATGACTTCATCCTGACATCCTTAAGCCAGTAAACCCAGCCCCCAAACACTTGCTCTTGCACTTCTCGTTATGCAAGAAGAGAAACTTGTTTAAGCCACCCTTAGGAGCATTTTCTGTTGGATGATGCTAAGCTCAACCCCTAGGTGACGTGGTCATTAAAAGAAAGCAAATTGTGTGATAAAAGTCCTGGACTAGAAGCTGGGGATCTCTTCACCGGTCTTCCAGCTGAATTTTTCTTTGTTAAGCCTCCATATTTTAGCCAGAGTGTTCTTTGCGCTGCCTGGTTTAAAATCCTTCAGTAGTTTATCATTGCCCAGAGGACAAAGTCCCAAATCTTGGTTGTAATTCAAAGTCTCTCCCAGATCTGGCCCCCACCCGCCTCCCCACATTGCCCACGTGCTTGGCCTGCAGGTAGGGAGAACCTGTCTGCCAAAATGAAACGAAACAAACAGCAGTTGTCAAGCCTCCAGGGAGAGGTCCTGGAGGCCGGCAAGTGGAAATGAGGTTGCGCTCAAGGATGGTAAACGCTGACGGGGGAGGAACAGACACATCTTTTCATGGTACACTTTGGCTTGTAGTTTTTTACACCAAACTCTATAAGTCCTTTGGGGTTTGAGATCATTTGGGAAATTTCAGTTTAGAAGGGGGCCTGGGGCTTCAGATGATTCTTACAGAGACAGTGGATGATAATTTGGTGTTCAACCTTGAAGCTTCTATCTTCCATGGATTCCAGGTCTTCCCGTCCCCTGCCCCCGGCCCTCACTATCTTGCTGGTGGCTGGATTTAAATGAAGAGTTGCCATAAATTATACCAGCTAACCCGGTGTCTTTCATCCTCTATTGAGGGGCGATGCTCTAAATGGTGAAACTGATAATAGTCCTTGCAGGTCTCACCCAAATCACTTCTCCAACTTCAACAATCTAGCACATTTACACATCACCCCGAGGCACCTCTAAACTACTTTAGCCTTAAGGTGCAGAGCTGATATATTAACAAGAAAAGCCTTTTGCATTTAGGCTATCAGATGTCTCCCTTCAACCATAACTTTAATGGCCAGTTACAGATGGAAGTTGAGTTTGCAGGAAGCAGAATGTTCACACATAAGGGAGGGCTAAAAGTTCAATGCATTTTCTATGAGAGTGTTACTTTTCTATGAGAGTGTTACTATGAGAGTGTTAAAGATCAAACTCTGCTCGGATTTGTTGGCATTTGAGCACTTGAAGGGAATCTAAGGGTCTTCTAGCTATAATTGCCTTCTTTTACAGATGAACATCAGACTCAGAGAGGTTAATTAATTGCCCAAGGTCATCTATAGCCGAGCTTCTCAAACCATAATGAGAATAAGAATCAGCCAGAGGAGACCTTGCTTCAATGCAGATTCCAATTCAGTAGGTCCAGGGTGGGACTTGAGATTCTGCATGTCTATCGGCTTCCAGGGGATGCAGCCGCTGCTGGTCTGTGGACCATTCTGGGAGCAGCACGGATATCCCACGAGGGGCAGGAGAAGTCAGGGTTTTTTTATCCTGTATTTATTGTTTTATTTTGCCACTTGGATTGTCACTTGTTGATGAAAACCATAAAAGCTTAGAGTGGTGATGGTCATTCATCGCTTGGGGAGAGTGGTGTCCTTTTTCATTAACTAGAGTCTGAATTTGCACGATGTTTGAGAAAATTGTCAACAAACAGATCGACTGACTAGGTAGTTTGAATGTCACCGAGGTACCCAAGCATGGTGTGGTGGATGCTATGGCATGTCACACAGGAGAACCATTTTAGAAAGAATGAAATCCTAAAGTTACAGAAGTGCTGCCAACAGACAGCCCTTGGCTTCGAATCTGCTATAAAAACGGCTTCAGCTCAAGAAAGTCCCATTACCCACGGCCATGATGCTTGCTCAGGTGGCTCTGCATCCAATGACTGATCCAGGGACACACCAGGTGGTCTTTTTTTCTGGTTCCCAATGAAAACATTGGAATAAACTTCTATTGTGCATTGAATATATCCTCTCCAAATTCATGTGTTGGCGACCTAATTCCCAGTACCTCAGATGCAACTATATATGAAAATAGTTCCTCTAATGAAGTAATTAAGGTAAAATGATGTCGTCAGGATAGATTCTACTCCTGTGTGACTAGTGTCCTTACAGGAGCAGGAGATAAAGACACAGACATGCAGAGAGGGAAGATACAAGGAGTTGACAACTATCTGCAAGCCGAGGAGAGAGAGGCATCAGAAGAAATAACCCTGTCCATCTTGATCTCAGACTTCTTGATTCTCAGAACTGCGAGGAAACAAATTTCCATTGTTTAAGCCATGGAGCATGTGGTACTATTTTAAGGCAGCGCAAGTAGTTGTCATAACTTGCGCATTGACCCCTGGCTTGTGGGGTAAGAGCTGTTGTAATGGGGAATGCCAAGTAGAAGTCTCTGAAATTACCTGCTCCATAGCCAAAATAATCCATATAAAACAACCTGTATACTGAGGGAATGGCGGAAATTAACATCACTTTAAAGGACTTAAAAGATGCAGGGATGGTGGTTCCTAGACTCCCCCAATTTAATTGCCCACACTGTTTCTTGCAAAACCCAGAAAGATTTTGCAGGGTAAGAGCAGACTCCTGCTAACACATCTAAATAGTAACCCCAATTATACCTGTTGGGCCAGACTTGGGATCTTTACTACAGTAGGTCAGCGTTTCTCTAGGTATATAGTATATAATCATCAATTTGGCAGGTCCATTCTTATTCTTATCAGAGAGAGATGTATTCAGCTGGCCTGGACAACAGTGTATATTTGCTGTCTTGCCCCAGGGCTACACAAACTCTCCCATCCTCTGTTGTCATATCTAGTCTTAGTAAGAAGGGTCCATGACCAGCAGGACATCCTGCAGAACATCACACCAGTCCACGATGCTGACGATGTTATCCTAGTTAGACTCAATGAGCAAGATGCGCTCAGTGCATTGGAAACCTTGATAAGATATGCAGGGTCCAGTAGAAGTAATGCTCGCTTGAGTGTGGTTGGTAGGGTAATAATGTGGGTGCAATAGTTTTTAGTTTTAAGTTGAACATTTCACCTAAAATGTCATACAATGTGCTTGAGTGTGATATTGTTATGTTACAGAATCACACGCTGATGATTTTGTAATAAAATATTTTGTAATAAAAAAGGGGCCTTATTTGGGCCGGACCCAGCATATGCTCCACCAAACAGCAGACAGATATTCCTTTTCAGTCCAGGCAGAGAGACAGAAAAGCTGAAACGTGAATTTAAGTCTAGAGTTCTTGGCCCCACAGACACTGTCCCATCGCAGGATTAAAGAATGGCCTTATTTTATTTTCGTGTCTAACTTCCCCAGGTCCTTAAACCATAGGACCAACCATGACCAGGCTGGACACTTGCATTTTCTAACCTATTCCAGGGACATATGTTTATTTATGATGATAAAATGAATTATCACAGGTGAGACACTTAGCAGCACGTGCTATGTAAGAACTTCAGCAAATATTAGCAGGTCCTTTCGAGGTCAGCTGTAATTGCTCACAAATCCTTACTGAATGCCCACTGTGCCCCAAGTTCAGTTAAAGAAAGCATCTTCTAACGCCCGAGTTCAGAGACACCTGGATTTAATTCCAATAGCACTGTTTTGAAGATAAAATGAATAAATATATAAAAATTTATATAAATAAATGAATATATATATATATATATATATATATATATGAAACTTTAGAGCTCCCATTTTCTTTTTATGCTGGGTGGTTTTGTGCACATTATCTCACTGAATAGCCTTGACTACCTGGCAAGGTGAGTCATCCTTTCCTTTCCTCTGTACACATTATGAGATTTTGAGACTAAGTGGCCTGCTCAAGGTCACAGGGCTTGTAAGTTGTGGAGCATAATTTGGACCCACGTTCCCTGACCTCAAAAAGCATGTTTAGCCCATCGCCCTTGGTGGCCTGTTGGGATACAGAGTGATTTGTAGGGTGTCCTGGGGCCAGGTGATTTGGAAGGTACCACATCAGCGTATAGGATGAGAGAGGCTGGCTTTTCCCAGGCAGTGAGGCAACAGCATGGCAGTGCCTTGGGTTTGTCTACAGTCAGCTGACATGGTGCCATGGCATTTGAACAGCTGCAGTCACAGAGAGGTGCTCACTTACCACCTGGCCTTTTCCAGTGAGCGGAGAACTCGGACACACAATTGGAATCCGACACCCAATACATACACTTACATGGCCAGTGAATCCCTCGCCTGTGTCATCTAGGCTTTAAGCAGAAGGCGGGTTTTTGCAGCTGGGTGCCAACTCCACCTCCAAGGAGCCGTTACTCATGAGCTTTCAAGAGCTGCTTTCCCTCCAGCCATGCTCACATCCTGTTCTCCAGCAGGTGCTTCAGGCAGACTGGACACGCACATTAGGCCAGCGAGCAAAGCAACGGGGCAGCCTAGGCGGTAGGGTGAGCTCATTTTTCCTGAGAAGCACGCTGTCCTCACCAGCATTCGAAATGCTTAATTTTAGCATGTGTGCTTGGAGCAAGATACAAAGGTAACAATTAATCCAAAGACAGCCCTTCTGCAGAAAGTGATTCAAAAGTGAAGAGGTATATACTGACATGCAAACAAGAAGTTTCAGCAAAGATTCACAATGAATTGTTAATAATGGTTGCCTCTGGGGAAGATCAGCATAGAACAAGGTCAAAACCATTTAATTTTCATGGTATGTATTTTTGAACATTTGAATTCTTCATTGTATGAATGCAGTATTCGAAAAAGAGGCACACTTTGGTAGAAATTGCTAGAGTGGTACCCCTTGGGGTGTGGATAGGGAGCAGAGGGGGACAAGAGGGGACCTTCTGCTGGCACTGTTAATGTTTGGTTTCTTCAGCTGGGGGTTTCTTCAGCCAGGCAGGTATGTCCACTTTGGGAAAATTCATCAAGCTGCCCACTGATGATACGTGCACTTGTCTCTCAGCATGTTATCTATATGTAACAAAACATTCAATATGTTTAAAAAGTTACACAAGCACGGAAAAAGTCTATAAGAATACTTTCAGGAGACTCAGTCATTCACTCATTTATGCAGTTATTTTAAAACTCCCCAACATGTGCTTCTTGTGCTCACTTTGTGACACAAACTGACAATACGAAAGTGACCAAGGGGAGTCCCCTCTCCTTGAGAAGCCCTAGCCTTGCGATGGGGAAGGGGTCTTGCTACCGTGAAGCAAGGCTGCGTGTGCATGTGTTTCTTATCACGGATGCAAGAGGAAAGTTATTCTCTTACTATTGGGTGGTTTGAAGCATGGCTTGTTCTCCTCGGACTAAAATTAAAGTGTGTTCCTTCTGGAGGCTTCAGGGGAGGATCTACTTCCGGCTTCCAGAGGGGCCCACATTCTCTGGCTCATGACCTTTTTCTCCATCTTCAGAGCACAACACCCCAACTTCTACCCTTGTTGTCACACATTGTCACGTTGCTTTTTCTGATTGTGCGTCATTTGCTTCCCCCTGTTCCTTAGTTCACACTGGACTCTCCAGGAAAGTCCAGGGCCATCCCTTTGTCTCAAGAGCTTTAAGTTAATCACACCTGAATGACCCCCTGTACCACCTTCAGGTGACAGATTCAAAGGTTCTGGGGATGAGGATAAGGGCATTTGGGGGCAGTGTCATTTTTCTGTGGGTATAGACTGAATATTGGTGTCACCCAAATTCATATGTTGAAACCCATTTGCCCAAAATGAGGGTATTTGGAGGCAGGGGTTTGGGAAGGTGATCAGATCATGAGTTTGGGGCCCCGTGAATGGGATTAGAGCCCTTATAAAAAAGACCTCAGAGAGCTCCCGTCGTCCCTTCTGCCTTGTGAGGACACAGTGAGAAGGCAGAGCCTGTGACCCGGGAAGCGGGCTCCCACCAGTCGCCGCACCTGCCAATGCCTGCACCTTGGATGTTCCAACCTCCCGCACTGTGAGGAGTAGACATCTGCTGTTTGCAAGCCCCCTTGTCAACGGTGTTCTGTCACAGCTGCCTGGGTCAACTAAGACTCCTGTCTAGCAGTGTGTGTGACACCAGGGGCTCAAAGGAAGGGAATCAGGGGAGACGTGGCAGAGTGGTCAGTGTGGGCGGTGGGTGGGGATGCGAAGCGGCAGGCAGCAGGCGACCCTTGGATGGTCTGAAGGAAGGGTAAGAAGTCAAGTGGAGACGGGTTCCTGATGGATGCGGAGATGAGAAACGCCCTATTGGGCTCCGATGAGAGTGTTGTCCAGCTCGCCTGTCCAGTTCCAACCCCCATGAAGGGTTGTTTTGGGGAAGCAGCCTCCTAACCAAATCTGACCGATGAGTAGGAAATAAATGGAAGAGGAGGGCGGCTGTGAGCTTTCGGGCCGAGGCCAAAGACGACCAGATTCACTGCGGGAGCGGCGTGGGGGGCACGCCGTCCTTCTGGAAGCCGATGGGCTCCATGATGGCCAGGCTCTAGCAGAGAGAGTTCAGGGGAGACTATCAGGATGAAGACCAGCAATGCCTTTACGGCCTGTGAGATGCTGTACCTTCTGGCTCCTGTCTGCTTCATTCGTCTTATCTTCTAAGAGGGAAGAGAAGCAATGAAGGACTCTAAGTGGAGGAGGACATTCCCAGGGACCGAAGCCGCGAACTGCGAAAAGTCACTGCAGCTGAGGGATTTCAGCTTACGTCTTGCAGGAGGGAGAAATTTGAGGTCAACAGAGCCCATTGAAACCTCACCCATTTCTAGACAGTTCTTCATCAGTAACATCTTCATGACGATAAACAGTAACACGTCTGCACAAGGCTTTTTGGGAAGCTTGAGAGAGAAATGATTTGACTTCGCTCAGTGTCTTTCACATTCTACAAACGACCTTCAGAATCGACATGCTTTGCAGGTTACTTAATATGTGAGAGGGGCTGCAAATGATGAATTATGTCTTTGTCATTATCTTGATTTTTTTATGCAATTAAGGCTCTTTGTCTTATTTCTTCTAAGTAGTGCCAAAGTTAGGAGGCCGGGGACAGTAGACACGTGGCACTTAAGAGTTGAATACGGTTGCTACCCACGTTAGTTTCTCCCTAAAGTTACTGTCCTGGAGTTGCTGTTTATAGTCATTGTCACGCTAGCTCTCCAGACGATTCTAATAGTATTGTTAGAGCGAACACTGACCTTCAGCCAGATTTCTTTGTTCTCTAGTCCCACCAATAAATCTCCTAATTCTTTATCTCTCTGCTTTTTCTCCTGCCATTGTCCCATCCACCATCCCAAGCAATGACAACTCATCCTTCAGGGTCCCAGCATCTGGGTCTCTCAGTGAAGCTTTCCCCGGCTAAGCCAAGATGCATACTACATTTCTCTCTTAGTTCTTTTGACATTATTGGGGCAGCGATGTGTGGTGGAGGGACAAGAACTTTGAAGTTCATGAGTCCAGGGTGGCCTTTTCATAGCTTGGGGGGAATAATCCAACCCCTCTGATTTTCATTTTCTACCCTTCATTAAGGAACAAACAAAAGGAATGCTAAACTCTCTTCAAGAGGGAAAATGCTCTTTGACAACCATCTGCCTATGGTTTGTTCTGCTTTCTTAGGGATTTGAAAAATATCTTAAGGGTTAGTTGGCTCTTTTTGCCAATGGGCCTTGGCAGGACTAATTGGGTATGAACGATAATGACCCGCCGTGCTCCAGGCAGGACCGAGAGAGGAGAGCAAGGACAAAGAGCTGAAGTAGTCAAGGTTCTCCAGGGAAACAGAAATGGGAGGACACACACACACACACACAAATGCACGTGCACAAAAGATACCTATAAAGAGATTGCCTTTAAAAATTGGTGAATGTTATCGTTGGGTCCGGCAAGCCTGAGATCTTCAAGAAGGCAGCCTGGACATTATAGCAAGAGCTAATGTTACAGTCCTGATTCTCAAGTCAGTCTGGGGGCAAAGTTCCCTCCTCGTTGTGGGGATGGTCAGTCTTTTCTCTTAATGTCTTTAACTGATTGGATGAGGCCCACCCACATTACAGATGGTCATTTGCTTTACTCAAAATCTACTGAATTAAATGTTAATCACATCTAAAAAGTACCTTCATAACAACATTTAGACTGAGGCTTGGCCAAAGAATTGAGCACCGTAGTCTGGACAAGTTGACACATAAAATTAACCACAAGCTTAAGAAGTGGTTGGTTCTGCTAAGAACTTAATAGGAAGTGTGAGTCCCCAGGGGTAGCACGAGAAGCCAGGAGCAGTGGTGCAGAATTTGTGGTAGACATATTTGAGGTGGTCTTGAGAAAGGAAGGAGCCCTGTACAACTAGGTAAAAAGTAATCAGGAATGAGCAGCAGAAGCAGAAGCCAACCAGGTTTCCCCGATATTATGAGACTTTAAGAAAAGTATGTCAAAATATTATTTTAGGAGTCTCATTCTAGAGTGTGTTTAATAAAACTTTTCCTCGTTAATCTTAAATCTTTAGTAAACTCTGAAAAGTGTTTGTTTTGTGGCTGCTGTGGAGAAACAAAGGAGAAGGGGGTGCCTTGGGGCTTGAGTTGTATGGGAATAAATAAACGGTGGGAGACGGGGACGAGTGGGCGCTCGAGTCCATCAGAGACAGAAAGCAGCCGCCAGGACCAGATCAGAAGTGACGTCCTCATGGTCTCTCGTGACGGATGGTGGGTTCCGTACTTTATGAAGAATGAAGTAGAGGCCATTTTAAATGCAAAGTTCCAGGGCAGGCCATCTCCGAAGGCAGGAGCACGCAAGGATACTCAGACGAGTGACGTCTGGGTTACAGCCTTTTACAGAACTGCGGGGAGGGAAACATTAGCCAGCCCACCTCCAGGCTCAGTACAACGCGTGACACTTAGCAGGGGCTCGGTCCATGGCCGTCGTTATTGCTGTTGCCTTCACCACGGCTGTTAACATGCAATCATTGTGAGCACAGCTTGTCCTTCTTACCTCTGCGGCCACTTTGCGATTCCCGGAACACAGAGACGGTGTCTCACCACTGGTTTCACACCAGAGTCACAGACGCTTGCCGCTTGAAATCACAGAGCAGAGCGCCCAAGAGACACCAACGCAAACCCACTGATCTCACCTCAGATGAGTTCATCACCTCCAAGGGGGGAGAAAATGCACACAAAAGATGCTTTCCAGCAGAGCTACAAGACCTGCAAGGAAGTGTCTCAAACCATAGTCCTTGATTTTTTTTTTTTTTTGCTTGACTTGCACAAAGCTTTAATATATTTTCAGTTTATTGCCAACATTTCAAAATCTGGAAGTTTTAAATTAAAATGTGGATATCTTTAAGGTTTTCTGGAATGTGATAAGGGTACCTACTGTAGTCCCAGTACCGAGTGGTGCTCAATAATGTTTACTGAATAGAGGAATAAAGTAAGAAGTGAGTGACCGACTGAGTGGAGTCACCAGTATACCAGACTATCGTTGCTCGGAGAGGTCAGAGACTCTGTCCTGTTTGCCTCTATACCCACAATGCGTTAGAACGTAACGTCGGCTCAGCAAGCCTTTGTGGAATTAATGGCGAGCCCTTTCATGACGGGAAGTAGATGATCTGCAGCACACGTTCATTTAAAGCCTTGCGGGCGTTCCAAGTGAGAAGTCTGAATGTAGCCTCCTGCTTTTTTGACCACAAATTACCAGAAGTCGAGGGACTCTTTTGTGTCATGGGCCAAGAGGCAGGCGCAGAACGAAGGAGAAAGGCGCGCCGACTGTGAGCCAGATTCCCAAAGCTGTCTTCATGGAAAATAGCCTGGGGCTGTGTGGGCCACGGCAACAATCACTGCCGTTTACTGAGTGCTCGAAGGCCACCAGCCGCTGAGCCACACGTGTTCACACCCCGCCCGTTCGATCTTCACAACAACCCAGCGGCTTTCTGTTTCAGTTATCTGTGATGGCGATAGCGCGGTGCGACAAAAGGCTACGAGACGCACCGTGAGAGCTAATAATTGCTCGCCCATCTAGGGTCGGATGAGCGGGAACAACGCCAGCTCACTCGTGTCTGGGGCTCTGCTGGGCATTGGCTGATCTCGCAGGCTTTGGGGAGAGGGAGTCGGCTCCCCGGACCTCGATCCACCAGCAGGCTAGCCCGGACGCGCGCTCGTGAGGGGCGTGGAAGTGCCGGAGCACCAGCTCACCTGTGCGGGTACCTTTTCAAACCCCCATTTGCATTACACTTTTCCGCATCTCATTCCGCAACGCCTATCACGGGACTGGTCCAGATTCACAGGGTGTAGGTAAAATCAATCTAATTTTTATGAGGAAACTAAGGCTCAACCCCCACCCCCCACCAATGGTGGTAGAGTGGCCTCAAACCCAGCTCTCCCTAGACCCACCTCACAGTTGTTTTATCGTCATCTTAATTTTAAGGATCATTGATACTTAATAGGTAGAGAATACAAGCTCTGCACTCCAAGGAGAAAATGTTGACAAACAAATCTTTTTTCTCTGTAAGAAATTGGTTTGATGGTGAAGAAAATGAATCCCCCCAGTAAAACACTCTGGGTGCTAAAAATGGAGGTGGAGAACAAGGGGAGAGGGACCCCAGAGGGAAGAGGGACTCAGGGGAGCTCTGAATGGGAGGGAGCAGGAAGATTCCCCCAAACTGTTGCTGTTTGAGGCCTGGGAAGATGAGAGGAGTTCACTGAGGAGAGTGGCAGTTGAGTCCCAGCAGAGAAATTGGTACAAGTGGATTTATAGAGAAGAGAAGTGGAACGAATGGGGCTTTCAGAAATGTGATGAATACTCAGTGTTCATTCCTTCAGCACCGGTTCTCAAAATTTAGTGGTGTCAGAATTACCTGGGACTCTTCATCAAAAGGCATCTTCATGATCTACCTGTGGCGGTTCAGAGTCTGCCTGTCTGACCAAGAGGTCTGGATGTACCTTTTTATCCAGCAGCTCAGAGGGTCTGACTCAGGCGTGCACAGGCGCTCATAGTGGGAGAAACCGTCTGTGAGGTAAAAGCAGCAGACTGAAGATGGGGGTTGATGTGGTCAAGCCACTGGAGATCAGATTAAGGAAGATCTAAGAAGATCCTTTCAAGGTACATTTCAAGAAATTTCTATAGTTCTAGAAGGGGTGGTTGAGGAGTTGTGGGCTGCTTTGTGGGCTGCTTTGTGGGCCACGAGGACCCCTTATGCTGTTCAATCAGGGAAGTGTTATCCTCATACTGATAGGCTCACGGCCCTCGCACTGTGTTCGGATTAAAACTGGGAGAGGCTTGAGTAAGAGGTATGCGTTTAGGAGGTGACGTGAGAGGTCAGAGGGGTCGCAGAGCTTCAGGGGACTCTGACATACCAAAAAATTCATTCCTGGCCATAGCTGTAAGCTGAACATAGTCAGAGACTATGTGCCTAAGTGCTGTGAGGTGATAGTGGTGGAGAGATTAACATAACGAGTACTTTCCATACAGCCAACGTGAAATGTGTGTATGTGAGGTGGGAGAGGTATAGACGTCCCCAGCACTGGCATTCATGAACTGGGCTGAACGTACGCTTGGTGGACCCTCATTCTTGGTGGGCTTCATGTGGATGCTACGTATTCATTCATAAATGAATCCCCCACCTGAATTTAACCTCCTTTCAATACAGTCCTCGTGGAGGGAACATAGATCCTTTACGGAAGGATCATCACACACACACACGCATCTCCCCCCAAGATTAATTAGGTGATCTCTCTGGGTCCATTCTATTAACCTGTAATTAGAATGTAAAGATACTCACGCTCCATGACACACATTTTAATTACATCTCGCCATGCACCGATATTACACACCCCGTTGGAACACAAGGCAGGGGCGAGGGAGCTGGTTGCAGAGAAAAATGTAGCTTTGGCGCCTGGCCTGGTTTCTGGGCGCGGTGGCCCTTGGCTCCCCATCGCCCGCCATCCACAGCCTGCTGGTAGACTTCCCCGTGAAAGGTTGCAGGAGGGAGGAGTTGGCTGTCTGGATATTATACAAAATAGTTTGGCTCAGCTCCACCAGACAGGCTTAAGATCTTCCTCTTGCTCTCAGTGCATTTCTGGCCAGAACCAACGACTTCAGATGCATTCACCAATAACTTCGGGAATAGTAGGACAGGAAGTAGTTCCCCATTCTACAGATGAAAAACTGGGACTTGGAAACAGGGTCAAACTTTGACTCTTCTGATTTCTAGTCCAACTCTCATTCTAGAGTGCTCTTGTCCGCCTAAGCCAGGCAGGGGAGTGGAAGCGCTTTGATCATGCGCTTAGAAGCTGTAGCACCTACCCAGCCCTCCTCCGTCTGTGGATTTGAGAGGCATTTCCTGAGCCACGGCGCTACATCTAATGCTTTGAAGAGGCCCCAGTTTCTATGCTCAATGAGTTTACAATCTAAAATTAATTACACTTTTGATGGGTGCTGTAATTACAAATGAGTTATAATGTGCTGTGATTATTCTCACCCGTCAAAATAAATGTTCCCCATCTCAGCTGGACCTCCTGTGTCAGCTCTTAACAGACATGGGCGATGGTGACTTTTTTTTTTTGTCATTACAGAGAAAAGGATCCAGAGAAGCAGCATGAGAAGAAGGTTAGAGGGAAGAAGAGATCACAGTGAGTAAAATGGGGGCCTCTGAAAATATATGAATATGTACTAGTCCCCAGACCTGAAAGGAAGAGGAGTCTCTGAAGTTGGAATTAAGGATCTTGAGCTAAGATCATCCTGGATGACCCCTAAATCTAATGACAAATGTCCTCAAAAGAGACAGAAGAAGAGAGTTGCCCAGAGAAAGAGGGGAAATTCATGTGAACACAGAGGCAGAGACGGCAGCACGGCAGCCATAGTCGATGAACACCCAGAGGCATGGGGAGCTGGAGGCAAGGGGCAGATTCTCCCCTACGGCCTTTGGAGGGATCGAAGTCCTTTAACACCTTGATTTTGAACTTCGAGCTTCCAAATCTGTCAGAGAACAAATTTGTGCTGTAAGCCTCCCTATTCGTGGCTTTTATTATGGTGGCCCGAGGAAGCAAATACAAGAGCCAAGGGATGGTAGGCGGGGCAGGCGCTGGCATCGAAATGACAGGCGGGCAGCACCAACATTTAAGGAGCCATGGACACTCGGCCACTGCAGGAGCCCAAGAGAGAGCCCTAGCCTGGCTCCATGTATGAATGGGCCTACGCAGAGTAGGCGGTCAGCAGGTGTCCCCCAGAAGAGTTCATCTTTTTGTCATTGACTCCCTTCCATTTCTTTATCTATCGTCTGATTATGGGAGAGGAAGGAAAAGCAGAAGTCGTCAGGCGTTTAACTCTGCATGTACCGTGCCTCGCCTCAGGTCTGCAGAGAGCTTCCTGGCTGGGAGACATAATTGTTATTTCACAGGCGGAAACTTGAGGCTCAGCGTGAACTGGTGACTTTTCCGTGGGTTGGAGCTGAGGCTAAAGCCCAGGTGTCTGTGACTGCAGCCCAGACACATTCCCCTAATGAGTGCGTTAGTCAGTCTTAACTCACCCACAAGACTTGAGTTCCTACTTTGTTCTTATCGATGCTAACAGGCTCACTTCGAATTCGAAGTAAGATGTTCTGTGTTCAGTGGCTCTTGGTCTAGGAAAGGGGGGCTAGCTAGAATAAACCACTGTATATAAAGGAAACAAGAATAAGGTATGTGTTAAATAGAAGACTGAGCCATCATGGGGGATGTTTTAAAAAAATTTTTCTCATGACTTTATTATAATTTAGAAAAGGTTAATTAAATATCCACTGATCTCAGTGGAAGAAGATTTCAGAAAATATAATATTACAGAACATCCTCGTAGGGTATGAAGGTAGCGACACAAGGGGGTGCTATAATTTTTATCAAATTTGTCCTGCTAAGTTAGCTCAGAAGGTGAAATGATTAGAGCGTGCAGAGTTCATTTTAATATACTAATAACATCCCGGCAAGTTGGGAACTTATATAAAATGTTACAATTAATGCACTTTTATGGGATGTAGAAAGACTTAGAGAGGTCACTTGTAGATTATATTAGAGCTGCATTTAGACTTCGAAACCCTGCGTCTCGGTGAATAGGAACCCACAACACATGCCTCAAGTCCAAACTCTCATTTCTCCATGAATTCATTTCATCTGCGGCCACTTCTACCCTGGTTGGCCAAGGAGCCGTCTTGTAGCTCTTTTTTTCTGTAGAGCTTCAGTGTTTAAAATATCTCTAGAAGAAGCTGGGAAATAACTTTCCATTCTGCCAATGTTTGCTTTTCAGTGTTTTGAATGAATCTTCTCAGCAAACTGCTAGGCTAATGGAAGCAGCACCATTTCAGCTGAAAAAACACTCCGCTCTGCTGTGTATTCACCCGCGCCAGCCAGTGAGGGGCCGGGAAGGGGGGCATTGTTTTCAGCTGAAATGCCAGGTGCAGAACAGAAAGGGCCTTTTTTTTTTGGTTTGTTTGTTTGTTTTATTTTGATTTGTTCTGTTATGGGGAGGATGGGACTGATATTTCAAGGGCCACATTATGCTCATAGTAGATGTTATCTTTTTTGGTTCAGAAATGCAAAGAATGAGTACCTCAGAGACGTCAGGTGACTCGTCCAAGGTATTAGACAAAGGGATGCAGTCAGAGTCCCCCGCCAGGTTTTCCTGTCCCAGCACAGCTGGCCACATTGGCTCAGACCATAGGCTAAAGGCTCAGACCTTTGAAATACTAGGAGAATGTAATATTCTCTCCAATATCTGTGATGTGATTAAATTTACAGGCTTGGTTTAAACTCAGTTCTATGACTCCCGGCCCTTGTTTGCTTATGTCTTGTGTTCCAAACATGCCATTCAGCTTCTCATGAATATGGGACATTTAAAAAATACTCTAAAAAACGCTCAAAAACATTCTCAAAAGGAACAACAAAACTTTGCATGAATCAAATTTATTTGAGCAAATGTTACCTACCCTTAAAAAAAATTCAACTTATTTTCTTGATAGGTTGGTGAAAGTGCATTATTTCACCACACCACCAGGCGTTATGTGTGTGACGGGTTCTAGAATGTGCTGCGGAATAATCAGATTCTTCTCTCCAAGTTCGAAACATAGCTTAGGGATGGTGCTGGTGGGGGGTTGTCCACGGATGTTGCAATGTAATGGGGAATAAACTGAGGTATGTTACCTCTTAACATCAGCAAGGGGACACTGGCACTTGGCAAACTTATCAAAATCTCTTAAAAAGGGAAAAATGGGATCCTGAACTGGAACTCACTTAAAAAAAATACTTAAAAAATTTAAAACTGTGCTCAGCTCCAGGCTTAACTTTTTAATGGTTGAATCTGAACTAGGTTTGGGCAAAGGCCACCTGATATTTTGAGGTTAAGTGAACTCTTCTATAAATGGGTTGGCTTTGAGATGTGAGTGGCTGATGGAATGACATAACTTTAAGGCTTCTATGTTTGCATTTACTGTGGTTCTGTTTATTATTAGCTAGTGTGTTTCTGAGGCTTTACCTAAACCATCTCAAGTAACGACCCCCTGATTCTGGGGGCTGGTCTGCTAATTCCATTTTTCGGAGGAGAAAGTGGGGCAGCAGGTGGGAGAGGACTCTAGCCACAGTCTCAGACTCTGTAACTGGCAAAGGGTGGACTTACTCAAGGGCTTTCTTTTCTTCTGTCTCCAAAGCTGTGGGCTTTTGTTGTTGTTGTTGTTGTTTGTTTGTTTTAGAAACTATAAGCATGTAAATGTTTACTTATGTATAAACATGTGAATGCTTATTTATATTTTCTTGCACGCTCATAGCCTACCCTAGAACAGGGGCTGCCCCTGTGATCAGCTGTGGGCCCTTTGCACCGACTGGGTCATCCCTCTCCTGGCTTGGTTTTCCGTGTTCAAGAAAAGGGGAGGGGCCATGGGAAACATCTGTTACAGTGTCAACAATAGAAAAGAAAAGAAAAAAAAAAGAAGTGGCGTCCTTTCTGTGCTTCTCTCCCAGTCCCTTGTAGGGCTGGGGGTGGGGGGTCTGTGAAATTTCGATTCTGGGCTGTTCGCTTTAATCTTCCCCCGTCTCTCTCTGTCTCATTTTCCTACTTGGCATTTTGGCATCTGCGCGTCTGAGTGGGCGGGCGGGGCGAGGTGCCCGGGAGGGGGCGGGCAGATGCGCGCAGCCCTCCACCAGGATGAGCGCTGCCGTTGCTCACAGCCCTGGCGGAGGAGGGGGCGGGGCGGGGAGCTCCTGCTCCCGCGGGCAGCTCTGTCCTCAAAGCGCTCGCCTTCTGCGTGTGCGTGTCTGTGTTTAGAGTGCCTGGTGGCCTGGAAGGGGTCTGGGGTGGCAGCGTCCCCTATGGTGGGTGACCTGAGGAAGGAGTTGTTTATACAAGTGGGGGTGGGGCGGGGCGGGCAACTGCATTCTAAGCAGCCTTGTTTAGGGACACCTGGCTGGGAGGTGTGCATTTCTCCCGAGGAGCACCCGTTGGTAGAAGGCAGTTTCTCTGTTGGCGAAGAGGCATGCATCCCTGACTCTGCCCCTCCTAGGCTCCAGGCATTTCACCTGTCGCCTGGGTGTCAGTCCTGTCCTCTGACCTGTGGGGTCCAGAGAGGGCTGGCTGGACTCAGGCCTGGGGGCGGGGTGGTGTGTGTGTGTGCAAGTGGCTGCGGCTCCAGGTCACTTTAGGATCCAAAAGGCTGCATCTCCTGGACAATCTGAGCTCCTCACTTTTGTGGATTACAAATGTGAAACTCAACCCTTTCCTCAACTTCCACAAAAGTCACTACAATGGCACGAACACCAACTTAATCCATAACCGTAACTGGAGGAAGGGTCCTTGGATGCCTTGGTGATACCACTCTCCGTCCCTGGGCCTTGGAGCTGGGCTTCATTAACATTAATGAGAGTGCCATCTAGTTACAGGGATTTCTGGGCCATGGGCCTGGGGCTGGGGCTGGGGCTGGGGTGGCAGCCGTGAGCCAGGGGCTGGTGGGAATTGTCTGAGGCCCCGTGTAACAGGAGTAGGGAGGTGAGTCCCTGCTCACACACAATTAGAGAACCTTTGGTTCTGGGGGCAGGAGTGATTCGGATGTGGGGAAAAAGGGTGCTGTGGATACAGATATAAACCAGGTTTCAACCCAGACATGGTTGATACTCAGCAGAAAGATTTCTACATTGCAGCTACAGGATGTAAAGTACAGTACAGGAAATGGAGGAGCCAAAGAACTTATACACAAGATCCCTGGACATAAACAGTGGTAGGGGGATTGCCTGAGGGAGTGGGGGGTCCTGGGTGGAGGGGGGCAAAGTGAGAAAAATCAGAACACCTGTAATAGCATCATCAATAAAAAATAATTAAAAAATAAAATTGCAAACTCATCTCAGGTTGAGGGGAACTTTGAGAGTATCCTAGTGGGGTGCCCCCTGAGACAAGGGGACCTCCAAGAGGTCGACACCCACCTCCTCCAGGGGAACCTCTCAGGTGCTGCATCCACCTCTTACAACTTCAATTAAACAGAAACAATCCAGCTTCCGAAGTTCGCCTGGTTAAATGCAGGTGTTGGCTGGACTCCACACCCTTTGTGCGAATGTGCTCCTTCCATGTTCTTCTTGCAGCTGAGTAAAATGGGGGAAGGGTTGGAGGGTGGCTGACTGTCCCTGGAAGGGGTCCCCTTGGACTAGGATCAGACAGCATGAGAGTGATGGATGTTTTCAGAGCTACCTTCTTGGGCACCAGCTGGGCAGCGATCTGGAATCTACCAGACGATGGATGTGAGAGGCTGAGCCCGGGACAACTACCTACCTGCGTCTGACTTTGAGTAAGTTACTTAGATTATTTTTTTATTTTTTTTTATTATGGGAAGTTGTAAAATGCTGGGCACCTAGAAAGAGCTCATGGAATTTTAGTCCAGTGTCTTGTTTAATCAGTGACTCTTATAATCAGCCTCAAGGCTGGAGGGGAAAGGAGGGAAGAAGTCGCTCCCAGCCAAGGACAGCGCCACCAGGCAGAGCAGGGGCTTCCAGTCCAGGTCAGGCCCGTGAGGGTGGCTGATTGCCAGTGGGGGAGGAGTCGCCTGGCTCCTAGTGGGCCCGGGGGAGGAGGGGGGGGAGCAGCCAGGACAGCAGAGCCCCGCGGAAGGAGATGAAAACTAAAGCACGCTCGGGCAGAGGAAGCTTTCCCGACCCAGCGGAGGGAGAGGGAGGGAGGCGGAGGGAGGAGCGATGGGGAAAGCCGCGGGGAAGGCAGGAAGGGGGCTCTGGGTCTGAGGGGGACGGTGCGCAGCTGAGACGGCTGCTCTGCGCCCATTGCCTCAGGCCTCCGACTGCAACCAGACCCTCTGCCCTCCTTTCTGAGCCTCATCCGCACCATCTTGCTGTCAGAAAGGGAAGGAGACGGACCTGGTTTGCATTCTTAGGACACCAGTGCTGACAAGACCGGGACTCCTGGTTCCAGCCAGATGATAGGGCTGTGTTGGCCCATCCTGACTCCTGAGAGAGCCCCTCATCTGGGCCTGGATGGGGAGGACTCTGGATTCTCCCCACCAGCCGAGCGCCAGGGGCTCCCGCCCTCCATGGTCCCTGGCCTCCAACGTGTGCTTTTCACATCGTAGGAGCTGAAACATCTTTGTGTGATAAAAGGACCTGCATACTTCCATCATGTGAATTTGGAATCCGAGTGCTACAAAAATTATTGCTATTGTTTGGATATACAAATGCCTACATTGCACGGCCTATACAGCCATGGCTCCATGTCATTTACCCTTGCAACAAATACTATGAGGTTAACTA
>PVJD01009936.1:0-58029 GCA_004026545.1 Mormoops blainvillei
AATGTATTTCCTTCCCTTGCGTAACTTTCTTCTACTTCTCCCAACTTCTTGGACTTCCCACTGGCACGTCATGTGTATGTTGCTCTCCACTGTTACCTAGTGCTACTTGCACTACTGACCCCAGCTGCTCTGTGTAAATATCATTTTATTGCCTTTATAGTTGTGTCACTAGGAAAACTTAATACAAAATTCTAAACTCAGGAAACACATTAGAGTGGAGATGGTATCAAACTGAGTCAGAATGACTCCGAAGCCCAGGCTTCTAACCCTCTCCAAAACAGGGTATCGAAAGGAATTTAGCACAGATTAAATAGCTGTTGGAAGCATTCAAAAGATGACAGACTGTACTGGAAAAACCCAACCTTTCCTCCCGTGTTTCTCCTTTGCCCTCATACTACTACCACGCTCACAACAGTTTTGACATCAAATATGTGGGGATTTTCCCCACCAACCAATTCTCTGTGACACCAGCTGAGTGCCCTACAATTTAATTAACTCTGACACTGTCTATGTGGAGACAGTGTCAGATGTCATGGGTTAAGGGTTTGGTCCCACAAGACTGCTCTACCCCACTTCCTATATAACTGTTTAAATCATTCAAAAGAGGCCCCACATCTATCGTTTTCAATAGTCCTCTCCGACATCAAATTTCTACTACAATCAGGCAAGTGCCCTCACTGCCACACGGTCCAGGCTTGCCATTTTTCCCTAGGTTTTTATTTAGATGGTTCTCCTCACCTAGAATGTTCTCTTCCCCATATTTAAATCCTATCACATTGCTTGTCTGTAAACTCCACAAAGCAGACCATATCTGTTGTGCTCACTATGATACCGCCAGCACACTGCACGTGGTAGCTACTCGAATAATTGTTGAGTAAATGAACCCAAGTCCCACCTCCTCCATGAAAAGCATGTCAAATACTTGCACTCATCCTCCTTTTAAACTCTGAACACCCTTGCAATAGACTTCATAGTTTAGTACCTAATTTCTCTGTAAGCGTTTGGCATTAGACCTCTTTCTCTGGCTAGACATTGGAGCATATGCTTTAAGCTTCTTTGCATACTACACAGAGCCAACGTAAACAATGGATATACAAGAATATAATAAACATTTATTAATTGGAGTGCTGATGTAATTCGATATAAAATTCGATTTGCACACAACTTTGTAAGAATTCAGTTATTTTGCAGAGTAGGTTAGACATGAATAAAGCCTTTTCCATTGTCTACATTTTATATACCAGAAATCATTCAGTAGAAGTACGGTTCAGCATTTGGCAATTAGAAAAATAATCTAGAAAACCTCAATAGCCCAGAGTCTGTGTCTCACTAATTGTACAAGGAGACTGGTGGGGAAACAGAATGAGTACCTCAGGGTGATATGACTTACTGTCATATGAGTTTTGAGAGAGCATGTCGGCACACCGTAGGTGCACTGCAGGCTACTGTACCCACCCAGTCTGAGTTTTCCATTTTCTATGGAGCAATGTAGAAATTATTGGGTTGGCCAAAAAGCCCATATAGTTTTTTCCATAAAATAAAACACATTTTTCATTTTTCACCAGTAACTTTATTGATTTGGACATTTGGAGGATGTCAGTTCTCTCCTGCGTGGTAGAATGTTGATTGTTCTCAACTAATGTCTCGATTTGATCGCTATCAACTTTAACTGATCTCCCCGACCGTGGAGCATTGTCCAGCGAGAAATCTCCAGCACGAAACTTCACAAACCACTTTTGACACATTCTATCAGTCACAGCACCTTTTCCACACACTGCACAAATCTTTTTTTTTTTTTTGCGTTTCAATTGCGTTTTTACCTTTCTTGAAATAATGGCGCTTAACATGCCAAATGTGTTGCTTATTTTCTTCCATCTTCAATATTAAAATGGCTACACAAAAACACCAATTTTGATAACTTTTTTTTTAAATGCAGGTTGATATAACAGCTGTCACAATACAATCTAACAAAATTGTTTCAAATGAAGTTAAAGACAACTAAGCACCACTAGAGCCAATCTTACAGAAAAAAACCAAGTGAACTTTTGGGCCAGCCCAATAAAGTCTGTTTGCAGGTGCTGATTGATTAGTGTATTGTTCCTACAGTCTGCTAATTTATGGGACAGCAAAAGTATAATTTAAAATTTTATTATACAGGTTGCTAAAACTATGTTTGCAGTAAATAATGTATTAAAAGAATAATAGCAACTAAGCTTTGCGTGTTTACTACCGGCCAGGCACTGCTTTTAGGGCTTTACCTGTATTAACCCACTGACAATCCTAAGAGGCAGGTGTTGTTATTGACCGCATTTCAGAAACGTGGAAGAACTGAGGCCAAAAAGATAAGAAATCTGTCTAGACTCATTTAAGTAGGAAGCGGAGGGGCTGGGTGTGATTCCAACGCAGGCAGTCTGGTGCCGCAGACTCCATTCTTAACTCTATATTATCGTGCCTCTCTAACATAGCACATCGCAGTGTGTGAAATGAAGATGCCTTGCAGTTATCAAGAGAATAATATCCAGTAGTCCGGAAAATGTAACCAGCCATGTTCCAATTTATGTTTATCAACTTTACTGCATGATCTCTTAGTGCAGTTTAAATTCTAAACATGTTATTATAAACATCAAAGTCTAACCAAGTTCAAAGATGTGCTCGCTGTAAAGATGGTAAAACAAACGTGGCCCTGGCTGGTGCGGCTCAGGGGACTGAGTGCCCGCCTGCGAACAGAAAGGTCACCGGTTCCATTCCCAGTCAGGTCACATGCCTGGGTGACAGGCCAGGTCCCCAGTTGGGGACATGCGAGAGGCAACAGATTGATGTATCTCTCACACACTGATGTTTCTCTTCCTCTCTTTTCCCGGCCCTTTCCCTCTCTCCAAGGGTAAATAAATAAAAACTTAAAACCAAACAAACACAAACCATTTCTTTTCTCTTCCTGGGACACTCTGAGAATACAAATAAAATAAGACTAACACCATTTTAAACTTTAGAAAACAAAACTATGGTTCCTTACTTTTTATTTAGTTTGAAACTACCAAGGGAATTTTGAGCCACCAATACTTTAACTTTTCATCATCCAATCGATTTGTTCATTCATACTTCCAAAGAAGATAACTGGGCATTTCTCTCTTTAGGACAAATAAGGCGCTAGCCAGCATTTTGCTCAAATGTCTGTTCCTTTAAAAATGCAGTTCACATGGAAATAAAGAGCAAACTGACAATGACCAGAGGGGAGGGGGGAGGGAGATCATGGGGGAAAGAGGCGAAAGGGTCAAGTCGAGGAACAAGTATAAAGGACCCCTGGACAAGGACGAGAGGGGGAGGACTGAACGTGGGAGGGGCCGGGAAGGCAGCGGAGAGCCATGCAGGAAAAATGGGGGCAACTGTAATTGAACAATGAAACATTTTTTTAAAAAGAAAAGAAAAAAAATGCAGTTCATTTTTTCGTTCGATAAGAACATAGGTTCTCCAGCCAGACTGGCTAGCTAGTCTCAGTTCAGCCATTTGCTAGGTCTAGGAATAAAATTTTTCCCCATGAAAGAATATGTCAACTCTTACCAAAGTACAACTAATAGACAAAGTACCAGATTTATTTTTTCATAACAGACAGACAAATGGCTCTGGTCTTCACTTATATGAAACAACAAAACCAGTAAAAAATTCAGGATCCCATGACCTACCATTTGCCTTAAAATTAAGAAACAGGAATTTGTGGGTAATTTTGTAATAACACAGTGAACAATCCTAATCATAAATCTATACTCAAGCTCATATAATACACTGTACTAAACAAATTATTCCTTTATCCACCATCATACATGAATTTAAGGCTTTAAAACTATCTGAAGACTACAAAGGTTTATTTTTTTTATCACGTAGCTAGAAAAAGATAAGCAAGAAAAAAACACTGCTTTAGATGGACAATACTTGAAAACATGCAACACCAATCTGATTGCTGATACATAAAAATGAACTTAGAGTTCTGATTAGAAATTAACAGCATGATAGTGTGGCTGTAAATCTGAACTAAAAAATGATATTTAGAATTAACAGTAAAATGGTATAATAAAATAAGAGAAAGCATTTATTGACCAAAATAAAACTAGTTGCATACAAATAAATTAATAATTTGGGTGTTTTAATATAATTAATGCATTTATTAATAATATAGTATAGTTTATATTATTAAATTAATAATAAAAAATAATTCAATTAGAATCCTTAGAACAAATAATTTTAACATCACCAAAAACAATTAAATACCTTCTTTTTTTCCTACTATCATAAGTGCAAGGATTAACAAAGGAGGTTACATTTGTAACTCTTTAACAACTAAGCTCTCTGTTAAGCTTTTGTAAGCTGAAAAATCAACTGTTTTTTTAATTGATTTGAGAGAGAGAGAGAGAACCATCAATTTGTTGTTCCACTTAGTTATCCATTCATTGGTTGATTCTACACAAAACACTTTAATTTTTGCAAGCAAAATCAACCAAGGTAAATGGCCAAGTTAAAACAATTTCCCTAAGATATGAAATAACCCATTTATTTCAATCAGTTAATTATTAAAATGCACTTCTGATTATAGGTTTGGAAAACTGAAATTCTACACTAGAGAATTATAAAATAAAAAACAGGTTAAAAATTAAATTCTTGAGCCATAGCTGTACAACTCTAAATGTGGGCTGAAAACGTGGGACAAAGTGCACCTAACTGGTTCAAAATGGGGATATTTTATTGTCGTTTCCTTCAAGGAAAGAAGTATCTGTGAAAGCTAATGTAACCTACCAATATCCCACATATTTCAGCCCACAGGATAAGGAAATCACTTAAATTTTCTAGCAGTGCTGGAGAAAGCAGGAACATATTTATGAAAGCAGAAACAATCTACGTTTTCACTTTAATGAAACACATTCCAAAGGTATTGTGCCATATTTCCTGCCATGCTATCTCAGCAAGTAAGTTGTATCACATTAAATCAACCTGGAGACAAATTTGTAAGTGGAAAACGTGACTGCTGGACGGTAAAGTGAAATGAAGAGGCCTGCCTGCTGCCGGTCTCCCTGCTCCCTGCCCCCACCCTGATTTATGTCCTAAGAACACTGTGTGAAACAAGTCTGTGAAACCTTTCAATGCTCCACTGCCCTTTAACAAAGATGAGCAGAGAAAATTTCAAGACGAACCTCCCAAATATTATTCTTCACTCATCTTAGTACCTGTGTCATCTCAGACAAATCTCTTCTCAAAATTTACCAACTGATAATGATTATTTTCACTCACTGAGATGTCAAAAGTAGTGATTAAAGTTTGTCAATATATATTTTATTTTTGTTAATATATACTTATTGTCTACATATATACAGAGTTTGTCAATATATGTATTTACTTGGAACAAGGATTTATAGTAAGGAATGTATTGCCTCAGAGCCCTCAGAGAAGTAAAGGTTGTAGTGTGTTAAGTCGGGGTTATTTTTCCTTGCTCTCTTGTTGTCCTTTTCAGACAATCTTACTGCTTCTGCATGTACTTTTAAAAGAAGTACATGAATTACAGACCATAGATTTTAACCTATCCTCTGCAGGGATTACACTACCCAGAAGCCACAAATCTATGATTGGAGGGAGAAGAGGTAGAAGAGGGTATAAGGGAGATAAATGGTAATGGGAAAAACACAATAAAAAAGAGGGGGAAAGACTGTGATGAGAAAATAATACTTTCTATCACGTTAAAAAGACTAGTAGAGAAATCCGTTCAGAAGAGAAAAGGAAATGCAGAAATTCCTTGGGGAAAACCTGGAACAGCTTCTGACTTTAGATAATGTTGTTATTCATTCCTAACAACTTAAAAAATGATTCCATGGGGGACAGGGGTATAAGGGAACTAAATGGTAATGGAAAAAAATACAATGAAGATTAAATAAAAAAGTGAAAAAAATGATTCCAATTATATTTAGACACAACACTCAATCAGAATTGAAGTATAGTTTCACGTTTTCCTCTTTTAGATTTGAGTTTACATTAGAAATAAATATCATGCATTAACACTGCTTTTGTCATTTCATGTATTTTTTCTCTATATAAGCTTTTCTATGGATTAAATGTTTAACGTTAACAAGATTAGAAAATCTCACCAATAAGAAAGGAAAAAAAACCTTAAAAAATCAGTGGATATATTGCGAGGTGAAGGGATTATGGGTGATCTCTATTTGTTTTTATTTTTCAATTACAGTTGGCATTCTACTCCACCATCTTGACTGGATGTGTATAACCTTTTTATTGGCTGCAGGGTCGATGGATATGGTTGTAAGGTTACCAGTTTTGTATTCTGTATTTTTTTTTCTCTTAACCAGTGAAATCTTGCAAGATGTGGCTATGTTGGAAATAGGAACGTTGATGTACAGTTTGTTGCTAGGTGTCCTGCATGTTATTAGCCCCCCTCCGAGCCTTTGCTCACATTATTTTTTCTACCTGTTCTACCCTCCCCTACAAAGGTAAATGCTATCAATTTTTCAAGGCCTAGTTCAAATGCTCCTTTCCCTCTACTCTCTTTAACACTTTCTGCTTCTAATACATGTTGCGATTAAAAGGGTGTATCAGTCTTTCTTACTACATTGTGAGATCCTCCAGTATTTTAAAAAAAAAGCCCTCTTATGTCATGACTGCAGATATAAGAAAGTCTGAAAGATAAACAAAATCGCAATTCAAAAATATCCTTTAAAAAGGGTGAGATAGCCTAATTATTCAATTAGTGGAACTGCTCTAACCCATTGTCTTCAAACTAAATTCAACTGCTTGAGTGCAAACTGTTCCGAGGCCAGCGACTCTGTCATAGTTTTTCTGTATGCTCCCTACCACCCCTCAGACATCAGTATCATCTAATTAAATGTTGTACACACATTCTCAATACAAAGCCATATTACTGCAGAGGAAAAGCCTGTAATTAAAAAAAAGGCGAGGTGCTGAAAAATATTGACTTGTGAAACAATGAGTTGTTGATTAAGATAACCTCACCGCCTACAAGAAAGCGTGACAAAGATAAAGATGCCACAGGCTGCAACAAGGATGACGAGTAACTTTATTGGAAGGGGGCAGAATGAACAAAAAGGAATGGAAGGAAACAGGAGCGTTCTTCTCTCAGTTTAGCTTATCCTCCCAGAGCGAGGCAAGCCGCAAAATATTTTTTTATATTATTTCATTAATGATGATGATCAGTCTGTGTAACTTCCAATACCGGGCACAGACCTTTTTGTACCTTCAATTAATGAAGTAATAAGATAGGCCATGGATAATTAGGAAACTACCCCAGGAGGGTACGAGAAATTAACACAAGTCAGGACCTAATTTCCCATCTGTATTCCCGTGTAAGGGGAAGTAAAATATGAGTGTGGTAAACACCGAAGTTGTAAAGAACTGAGAGTTTGCAGACTGCCCTAGATTAAAATGACCTTCTTGCTCCACTCAGGAGTACAAACTGACAGTACAGTACACCCCTCTAGTAGAAGAGGACGGGAAGCTGATATAGGACTAACCTGGTTTTGTCCTACGGTTAAACCTCCGGTGCTACGCAGCCCGTGACAGCGACAAATCCACGCGCGGAGGCTCCAATCTCACACACCGGGAGAAATCATAGCAGCGCCGGTGGCTGTGGCCGCGGTAGTGGTGCTGTAGGCAACAGCGGCGGCGGCAACTCCTCCCTCTACTGCCCCTCTTCCTCCACCCTCTCCTGCCCGCCCGCAGCTTTCACCACTCCCTCTCTCCCTCCCTCCACTTCCGGGTGATGCCCGGACCGGAAGCAGGGCGGATGGGGCGGGGAAACGGACGCGTCACGTGAAGTGGAACACGAGGCTAGAATCAAGTTTTCCTGTCCCCTACTGCCCCCTGGCGGACGCGCGCCTCGGGAGGAAGGCTTTTTGGAGCTGCGGAGTGCCCCCTTCTCCCTTCACCAAACCGAAATCAAACAGAGCAAACATTTTTTTAAAAACCCGCCCAAACTTCTGTCATCTGAAGTTTCCTAACCCCTGGCCAAGAAGTACTATACAGCTTCTTGTTAACTCAATCATCTTCTCAGTAGTTAAGCCTTTCCGAGAAAGAAATTAAGGTACTTCGTCGGGCTGTTACAGCCTAACTCCAGATGTGAATATTAGAACTATAAGCTTCCTGTCATCTCTCTGCTGAAAAATGAGTTCCAAAAATTTTTAATTCATAAATTTTATATATATTTAATTCATGCATCTAAATTTCTAATCTTTATATGTGTTGCACTTAGCACAGGAATCTCACGTCACAGTACCTTCACATCACTATTTCAAGCTCTAAATCACTTCTACATTTATTATTTTTTTATTCAGCACTTAAAAACTTAGAGGATGTCGAGGATGCAAAAATATTACAGTATATATCACCACGAGTTTTATTTTTTAATGTTTTTATTGTTAAAATTCTTTATTATTGAAAATGTCTCCATTTTCCCCCCACCACTTTTCCTTGCCTCACCCACACCCACCTCCCACCCACAATCCTTCCCCCATTTGGCTTTGTCCATAGGTCCTTTTTATAGGTTCCTTGATGACCCTTCCCCTTCTTTTCCCCCTTATTCCCTCCCCTCTCCCCTCTGGTTACTGTCAGTGTGTTCTTTATTTCAATGTCGCTGGTTCTATTTTCCTTGCCTGTTTGTTTTGTTGATTAGGTTCCACTTATAGGTGAGATCATATGGTATTGGTCTTTCACCACCTGGCTTACCTCACTTAGCATAATGCTCTCCAGTTCTAACCATGCTGTCACAAAGGGTAGGAGTTCCTTCTTTCTTTCTGTGTAGTATGCCATTGTGTAAATGTACCACAGTTTTTTGATCCACTCATTTAATGTTGGGCACTTTGGTTGCTTCTGGTACATGGCTATTGTAAATAACACTGCTGTGGACATTGGGGTGCACAGGTGCTTTTAAATTGGTGTTTCAGGATTCTTAGGGTATAACCCCAGCAGTGGAGTTGCTGGGTCAAAAGCCAGTTCCATTTTTAGTTTTTTGAGGAAAGTCCAACCGTTTTCCACAGTGGCTGCACGAGTATGCACTCCCACCAACAGTGCACTAGGGTTCCCTTTCCTCCACATCCTCACCAGCACTTTGTTGATTTGTTTATGATGGCCATTCTGTCTGGTGTGAAGTGGTATCTCATTCTGGTTTTAATCTGCATCTCTCTGATGGCTAGTGATGCTGAGCATCCGTTCATGTCTCTGAGCCCTCTGTATGTCCTTCTTGGAGAAGTGTCTGTTCAAGTCCTTCGCCCATTTTTTAATTGGATTGTCTTTATGGAATGGAATCATGTGAGTTCTTTATATATTTTAGCTATCAAACTCTTGTCCAAGATATCATTGACAAATATATCTTCCCATATGGTCGGTACCCTTTTCATTTTACTGTTTTCTTCAGCTGTGCGGCTTTTTATTTTGATAAAGTGCCATTTGTTTATTCTTTCCTTTATGTCCCTTGCTCTAGGGGACATATCGGTGAAAATACTGCTGCATGGAATATCTGAGATTTTCCTGCCTATGTTCTCCTCTAGGACTTTTATGGTGTCATAATTTAAGTCTTTTGTCCACCTTGAGTTTATTTTTGTGTACGACCACGAGTTTTAGAGAGAAATGAGATGCATAAAATGTAACAACACTGCAATAAATGCTACAGAAATCATTTGAGAAAAATGTATTTTTTGTTTTCCAATTTGACATTTCAAAAAGCACCAAAATCCTACCATTTTTAAAACCATGAATGTTAAGAGAAGGAGGTGAAGCTCCATCTTACTAACTTCAAATAGACATATAGTCTTTTCATATTGTTTCATTAAATGTCGTAAGATGTAGGGGAAGATGTAGAAAATGTAAATAATTTATTTTCGACAGCAACCATTTGAACCCAGTTCCCATAAAACGACTGTCAAGTCTAACAATGTTGTGGAACTCAAAACAGTACAGAAACTACAAAGACTAAACAAATTAATATTTGTAAAAAGGCTTACAAGTGTTTAACACGCAACAAGCATATGTAAGTATTAAATAAAATAGCCCTGGCTGGGGTACTTCGGTGGATTGAGTGTCTGCCTGCGAACCAAAAGGTCACCGGTTCGATTCCCAGTCTAGTAGTACACATGCCTGGGTTGCAGGTCAGGTCCCCAATAGGGGGCACGTGAGAAGCAACCTCACATTGATGTTTCTCTCCCTCTCTTTCTCCCTCCTTCCGCCTCTAAAAATAAAAATCTTTTTTTTTCAGTATTAAATAATTTTCATCCTACCTGTTGTCAGGTTCCTATTAAGCCTTGACAGACAACACCTAACTGGCCACGGATGTAAATTATAGGCCTACAATTATTTCAGAAGGAATTATTCCTTCCCCCTCAGCACCAACACACATAAAAAATTACCTTCAAAACTCTTTCCCTTCCAGACAAGAACTTCTACTTGTCAATCAATGTGCAGTCTTAACTATTAAAATAAAAATTCCAATTTTAAAATCTTAAAAATACATCAATGAAATTTAAATGACTCTTAAGTGAAAGGGAAGGAGAAACAGGAGAAACACATCAGTGTGTGGTAGCCTCTCACATACTCCCCACTGGGGACCTGGCCTGCAACCCAGGCATGTGCCCTGACTGGGAGCTGAAACGGCAACCCTTTGGTTCCAGGACTGGCACCCAAACCACTGAGTCACATCATCCAGGGCAAGTTGCTTTTTAACTACAATGTTAACACTGCTCCCAGCTTTCAAAAAAAGTGCTTAGCCCTGGGTGCACTAAGTGTTGCTGGTTTGGTTCCCAGTCAGGGCACGTCTGGGTTGCAGGCCCCATCCCCAGTAGGGGGCGCAAGAGAGGCACCCACACGTTGATGATTCTCTCCCTTTCTCCTTCCCTTCCTCTCTCTCTAAAAATAATCTTTTTAAAAAATGCTTCAAGGGAGAAATCCAGGGTTATCTTCTGGAAAACTTTTATCAGAATATCAATCTACTAGCTATTTTTTCTATGAAGTTTATCATTATAAACTGCAAGATCCTCTGCCGTGTACATCCTTAGTTACCAACCCGCTCATTCTAAAACATCTCGTCTCTACATGCATCAACTCTAATCTTCCTTTTCAATGCACAAGCTTATTGTTTTGATTATGATTTTAACCTTTTTTAAAATTTATTTTTAGAGAGGGGGAACCATCAATGTGCGGTTGCCTCTCAAGTGCCCCACACTGGGGACCTGGCTGGCAACCCAGGCGTGTGCCTTGAGAATTGAACCAGCGACCCTTTGGTTCACAGGCTAGCGCTCAATCTACTGAGCCACACCAGCCAGGGCTGATTTTAACTCTCTCAAATAGAAGAGAATGTTTCAAGAAAAAAACAAGTTTTGTGGGGTTGAACAATTTGTAGGTGCCCCCCAAATGCTTACAAAGTGGTATCGGTATCTCCAATAAAACAGTCACAAGGGTGAGAACTCATTTATGCCCCTACTACTACCATGGTACCTAGTCCTAAATAACTTCAATGAATTTAAAATAGCACACGCTCATTAAAATAATTGTTTCAGGGTTAAATTAACAATGGGATTCATGACATTCACCCAAATTCTAAAAACTTGATAGCCCTTCAATAAATAACATTTTAAAATTGGCAATGCTTCTAAAGTAAATCACATGCCTAAATTCTATGGACACAAGATTTATTTTTTAAATTTATTTTTCAAACAGTTAACATTCTATATTTTTCTGTACCAGCTTCAGATGTAAAGCAAAGTGGCCAGAAAAATCATGCTATTGCAAAAGGTAAGACTTCATTCTTTTTTACAGCCAAGTAGTATTCCACTGTGTATGTGTACATCTTCTTTATCCACTCGTCTGTTAATGGCACTTGGGCTGCTTCCATATCTTGGCTACTGTAAATAATGCTGCAATGAACATAGGGGTGCATATATTCTTTCAAATTACTGTTTGGGGGTCCTTCGGATATACTCCCAGAAGTGGAATTGCTAGGTCGTAAGGTAGTTCCGTTTTTATTTTTTAAGGGACCTCCACACTTTTTCCCATAGTGGTCGCACCAAGCTGCTTTCCCACCAACAGTGTACTACAGATATATTTTGGAATGGTACCCCTAAAACCTACAGAATTTTATTAACCAATGTCACTTCAATAAATTCATTAAAAAAATAAAACAAAAAACAGTGCAGAGACCACTGACAGTAGATAAGTGAAAAACTATTCAACAGGTCCTTTCTTTACTAATACCATAAAAATCTCAGATCAATATACTAAAAAATCTAAAGATCTAATTAAGGTAAGTATGCTAAGAGCTAGTTAGTCCTGAGACATCCTATGAGTACAGTTGATAGGAACAGTCTTACCTTGGGTCCGGTGGCACCCCAAGTTCTCTTGGCCAAAGTGAAAAGGACTTAATAATGCCGATTTCAAATATGTACATAAATAGTAGAAAGTAGGAAGCATAACCAAGATCTGGATATCACATTTTTAGCTCAAAGATGACCTAAAATAGCTGTGTGATCACTTATTCATGAACTATAATTTCAGTCTACTATAAAGTCGACTTCCTGGTGATAACCAGATTTTACTTTCACACTATCTCCATAGAAACGCTATTTAAGAAGTTGTATAGCATCTTGATTTTATTAACGCAAAGGCTAAATAAATTAAAAGTGATCAAGCTTGGTTCCACTCACAAAAGAAACAAACAAACCTACAATGAAGATTTCAAATGTATTTTATTTCCTCAATCATGCCATATTTTAATGGGTACACAGTGCTTTCACTTGGCATTGATTCTGAGTTGGTTTTGAGACCGTTAATTATTACACCAGCTGCGATGGTTACTAATCTCTCCATTCCTTTGGGGTGACTCTGCCAACAGGCGACAGGTTCCATTCTATTCCAATTTGTGTTGCTGTCTGTAAAAATTAAAATGTTGTCAGTTATACATGTTTAAACCAGAGTCCATTCTCCCTTCGAGACTACTTCTTAAAAATGACCAAGTCATTCTTCTGTTCTATAGGTAAAAAACAAACAGAAACTCACTGGGATATAGTGCCCTCTGTAGGCAAATCTAATTGCTGCCCTAATTCTCTAGAGCAATGCTGTTCAACAGAAGCTTTGAGGTGAAGGAAATCTTCTGTATCGGCACCAGCCAGTACAGTAACCACGGCCATGTAAGTTATTAAAATGTGGCTAGTATGACCAAGGAACTGGATTTTTAACTTTATTTAATTAACTAAATTTGTATTTCACATTTTATACTACCTCCTCAAAAATGCTGATTCACTCATGCACAACTACCTACACATTGCCAAAGAGCACTTTTGTAACATCCCTTCATAAAGGAGCACTTCACCTCCAAAAGTGCCCCAATCACACATTTGTTCAACATTTGTTTACTCTTCTAATTAAGGACATGCACTTATTTTAATAGTATATCTGAGCCCTGGCTGGTGTGGCTCAGTGGACTGAGTGCCAGCCTGCAACCAAGGGTTGCAGGTTCAATTCCCAGTCAGGGCACATGCCTGGGTTGCGGGCCGGGTCCCCAGTAGGGGTCGTGTGAGAAGCAATCCCTCTCCTTAACCCTCCCTACTCCTATCTCTGAAAATAAACAAATAAAATCTTTTAAAAATAATAAATCTGATTTCAAGATCAAAACAAGAATGAAAAAGGCCTATTAAAGTATCTTGGTTTATTAAGGCAAGCATTGATTCCTATCTTTTAAAATCAACTTATATATTTATTATAACTTCAAGACTTCTGCTTTTTTAATCTTCATTAAAGGAAATGTTCATTGATTTTAGAGAGGGAGAGGGAAAGAAAAACATCAATCAGCTGTCTCCTGCAGGGGCTGAACCCACAACCTAGGTATGTGCCCTGACCTGGAATTGAACCCAGGACCTTCTGGTATACAGGACAACACTCCAACCAAAAGAGCCACCCAGCCAGGGCAAGACTCCCCCTTTTAACCAGCAAGTACAGTGACTAGTAAGTAGACTGTGAAAAAAAAACCCTTAAAATATTGAAAGTAAGTCCCTTTATATCTCATCCATCAGAAATGTTGTAATCAGTTCTGAAGGCAGAATTTTAGAAGAACAACTAATTAACTGAAGGAAAGTGACCCAAGGTGGTGAAAACCCTGGAAACCTATAACAAAAAAAATGTTTGTTGCCCTGGCTGGTGTGGCTCAGTGGATTGGGTGCCAGTTTGCAAACCCAAGGGTCGCAGGTTTGATTCCCTGTCAGTGCACATGCCTGGGTTATGGGCCAGCTCCCCAGCTCGGGGTGTGCTAGAGGGATGTTTCTCTCCCTCTCCTTAAAAAAAAAAAAAGATTGTTAATCTGAAAGATCCAGGACACATGACAGCAATTTTTCTAACATCTAATGGTTGATACATGGAAATGAGATCAGAGTCTCTGTTACAATGGAATGATGGGTAAAATATGAAGGAAGCAGATTTTAACTCAACATACAATCCTTTTAAAACAGCTATACATCATGGGAAGGGCTGGTTGCCTTATGATCTAGTAAACAACTTGTTACTGGAAATGTTAAGAACAGATGATGGATGAATGCTCAATGGTGAGAAAGACATTCCCACACTGGGTAGCGATTACATTAAAAAGTCTTTAAAGTCCCTCTTAACCAGGAATGTATACTACTGCATGAAAACATTTTGAATACATAAGCTAAACGGGAATGAAAAACATCTGAACCAGAAATTATCAATCAATAGTACTTACATATACCCATGCAGCAACACAGAAAGTGACTCCACTAGCTAGTACAGCGTTACCATACTTGTCATGGAAATCGGGTGTCCGTTTCTGGTTGATCTGCCTTGCCGTTATTTGCTGAATGCTTCGGACTTAAAGAAAAAAATATACAGAAGCATGTGTATAAATTATCAGGAAAAGAGAGCGTTGATGTTATAGTTGATATTGGCTAATGGGAAAGCCAAGGGAGTTAACTTTGCAGGATTATGCAGTTCAATAAAATGTTATAACATATTGTAGCTAAAAGTACCATGCTTTGAAAGGCATCAAAAATAAGACAGATGGAAAAATATGTGACAAAACAAATATACCAAAATGTTAATTATAGAATCTATAAGGCGGGTATGTGGATGTTCATCATACGATTGTTCCAACTTTCCTGTATGTCTGAAAGTTTTCATAATTAAGCACTGGGGGTAAAAACAAAGAACAGGTTATGTCAGTAACATTCACTGCAAGTATCTGTATCATCTCTGGAACTTTGCTCCTATTCATCGATTTGTACATTCATGACTTAAATTTTCACTAAAGTTCATTCGGCAATGCTCAACAACTTACAACATAAAAAATAAACTCAAAATGGACTTCAGATTAAAGCACACTAAATGATCATGACCTTAAAATTGGGAAAACCCCTACAAAACTTGAGTAATCTTGATTTTTTATAAAAATTACTAACAAATACACCACTATGCTAAAGGAAATGGTGTATATGAAAATGTGCAAGACATAGAGCCTGTCCTCTGGTAGCTTCCAGTCTAGAGGAGGATATTAGGCATGTAGACACAAATCACTGTAATACAAGGAAATAGAATTTTAATGAAGCACTTTGAATATCGGGTAGGATTTGGTTATGTAGATGTGGGAAAGGGGAATCTGAAAAAAGGAGACAGAAAAACCCAGCAAACTAGAAAATCAATTGCATAGACAAGCAATAGGGAGTAAAACTGAAAGGATCATGGAGGGCCACTGATTTGGTTGAGGTAAAGGTTTTGGAGCAGAATGGCCAATTAAAACTTTGCTTTTACTATCACTGCCTCTAGAAGTGCTTAGGATGGCTTGGGAAATAGCCAAGACTGGAAAATGCATATTCCCAGCTGTTTTTAAATCTCCCTCCAATCTAAGTGGCAGGTTCTTACTGTTTAAGGGCCCCAAAAGGTACTTATGTACTAACGGAAAGCATATTAAAGAAACAGCAATCTCGACCATTCGCTAGCACCGAAGAATATAATTGCTTCTATATGATATAATGTTATTATAGGATAGTTATTTCTTATTAATGGTTTCTTCTAACTGCCTTACAATTTTTTAAACTATTAATCACACTTGGATGAGCAAATTTACAAACATTTCACAATACAATCTGCTCTAGAGCAGTTCAAAAGTGAGTTTGTGAATTCCACATTGGGAAAAAACCAAAAACAACAACAAAACCCTTTCTGAGTTACAACAAGGCCCTACCTGCTCAAAGGGGAAAAATAATAAAGATTATCAAACAATTCTGCAGCACCTCATGACCTCAACACTCAGGTCGCCCACGTGGATTTCCTTAGACTTCTCTGTGACAAGAAGTGGTTTAGTTACTACCTGTTAGTAATCTCATAACCCTCAAGAGCTTTACGGGCTAGGTTTTATTTAATAACCCCCTATTTTACAAAGGAGGAACATGAGGTTCAGAGAGGTTTGCTCAATGTGGAAGAGATAATAAATGGGGATTTTGGATTACCAAAAAAAAAAACCAACAGCTGGGCAACTATTTTTTTGGTTCTTGTCAAAACTGTTTGAGCATTCAGAACAGAAGCTAGTTATACATCTAGTTATACCTCCAACTCTCTGTAAACTGAAAATTAAAAGGTGGCTAAAAAAGGTAAATGATAGCTTAAGGTCACTTTCATTGTTTAAAAAAAACACTACTCACTTTACTCAAGGTCACCTTCAGTGCAAATCAATCCTGGAAATGACTTTCCTCTCTGCAATCTAGTGCATTCCAAATACATAATGCTGGTGTCAAATTTCTCCTGCACCTTCCTAACTTTTCGACGAAAAAGAACTCACAAATAACAAAAGCTGCGGGGCTACCATTTAGGTCGTCTCCCTACGATAAAACCAGACGTAGAGCTAGATTTACAGCTTCCTTACATTAAGGTTAGAAGAATTCTATCTGGGGGCAAATGTACCCACAAAGCTAAACATTAACAAAATTACTTAAGGAACACTGGTGTCCACCAAGCGTGTTCTTCCCTGAAATCGTAGGTTGCTACTGAATAATAAAAAAGGGCTACGGTATGACTTCGGTAACAGGAAGAGAGACGCGAATCACGACAGAAACACTGGGTGATTAAGCTAATGCTGAGGACATATTTCCAATTAGTTAGACAGTAGTGAGAGACTACGCATTTAAAATTACAAGGTCGGGATGTAGGTGGAGGGAAAGGGAAGGAACGACTATGAGGACGAATGGATAAAAGGCCGTTGGAAATGATTTGATCACAAATTTTCTCACCTGGGAGACGACTTAGTGCGTTTTTGGCCAACGGAAACATCGTGAAGCTGAAGACAGAACTGCAGCAACTGCAAATGTGGGTTTGCTGGAACTTAGCGTCAAGTCCCCTTGCAAAGAACCCTGAAAAACAAAATGGCTTTCAGCGGGGCGCTTTAATGAGATTTAATGAAATCTCGCGAGACCTATGAAAACCTATAGAAATTCTAACCGCTTTAAAACACGGAAAGACAATCGCTTTTTGGGAAATGTAGTTTCGGGCTTTATAAATGACATACGATGGTACTTACTGAAGAATGAGATACCCCTTCCCCACCTTGAACCCAGGCTTAGGGCCCTATAGAGAGCTGAGACACTAATCTTAGACGAGTCATCAGCTTCAAGATACATAGTGTTTCGGAGGCTTGAGCTTGTGCCTTGCTCCATACTAGTAATTCGTTCTGTTCCACCCAAACTTCCTTCACTTCTTCGATTTTTTTGTCTCCTATTACCACATATTAAGTCGTTTAACTTTTACTTTTGAAACGATTTCAAATTTAGAGAAAGGTTGCCAGAATAATAAAAAGAATTCATGGTATATGGATAAAAATGTGATGAAACCAAATTAATGAATTGCCGATTGTAGAATCTTGGTGGGTGTTCAGAGTACAATTCTTTCAGTTTTTCTTTTTAAAAAGATTTCATTTATGTTTTTACAGAGAGGGGAAGGGAGGAAGAAAGAAACAGCTATGTGAGAGAGAAACATCAATCTGGTGCCTCTCGCACTCCCCCAAGCGGGGAGGAACCCTCAATCCAGATATGCACCTTAATTGGGAATCCAGGCGGCCACCTTTTCCGTTTGCTGCCCGTACCCAACCAACCGAGCCACACCAGTCAGGGCTTGTTCACTTACTTTTAAAAATCTCCCTCAGCAACGTTAAGTATGCTTCTGCTTTCCTGCTTTTTAAAATTATCTTTATTTTCAATAATTTGGCGACAGAATGAGGGACTAAGAAAGATGCTATCATGCTATCAATCACATGGCTAGGTCCAAATTTTCTAGAATATTACACGATGAGCCCTGGCTGGCGTGTCTCAGTGGACTAAGTGCCCGCCTATGAACCAAAGGGTCCACGGCTGGATTCCCAGTCAGGGCACCTGCCTGGAATGCCGGCCACGTCTCCAGTAGGGGGCGCGCGAGAGGTATCCACATATTGATGTTTCCCTCTCTTCCCCTCTCCCTAAAAATGAATGAATAAAATCTTCTTAAAATAGAATATTACATGAAAGAGGTGGATTTCAAACACTTCTAAATGAGTATTAGTGAAAAAGATTCTATCAATCTTCGGCGAGGTTGAACGCCGAAAAGCCGCAACGCTTCACGACTGCGCATGCGCACTTGAAGAGCCGCGAAGCGCGACATCTTTATGTAAATGAAAGGGCGATCCATTAGCCTTAGCGGACCAATGAAAAACTTCCAGATTATCCTTTTTCTATTGGTTAACGCAAACCAATTAGAAGTGAACAGTCTTTTAGCGGGCGTCTCACAGTAGAGCGCAGTGACGTAATGTAAAAGGTCGCCTGGTAGGGTCGAGCTAGACCAATGAGAAAGGCCAAGGGGTTGGTTTGCTTGTACTCATGCCCAACCCGCAGACTCAGCCCGAGGAAAGTTTCGCTTCTAGGAGCGAGAGGAGCAAACATGGCAGCGCGTTGGTGGCTTTGGGGTGTCTCTGCAACCGTCGTGTTAGCGCTGCTGCTGGTTTGTGGGGTTCCCTCAGCCTCTGCTCAAAGAAAGAAGGAGGTAAGGATGCTGCTTGCAGCAATACGGGCTTTTCCCAATGAGTGGGGCTTGAGACGGTCCGTTCTCTCTTTCCGGACCCCCTTTCCGCGTCGGTTCTGTGTCTTTGGTGGCTCCAGTTCCGCCGGTTTTGGAGTTGTGGGGTTTGCGAGAGAAGAAACTTAACTCCTTGTCTTCTGGGAATGTAGAGTCTAACAGTGGGGTGGGGTATGTGACAACCTGGTTTCTCTAGGCCCGTTCATGTGCATGGGCCCCATCGGGTGGTGGGGGTAGTTCGACTCTAGGTCCAGCGGATACAATATCTTAAGTGTTCTGCTGTCAGTAGATGTGACTCCGTTATAGACGCGTAAGAGCAGTTTATAGCATTTTCCCTTCGGAAATGTAAGAATTAAACTGAATTGTGAAGCTATGCCAGATTTATTATATTGTCCAAGCAATTGATTCAAAGTAATTTACGGACGGGGACGCTGACAAACCATTTCAGTCATTTACCAAATGAAGCGTGCCAGGCACTGTTCTAGGACTTTGGCATTCAAAAGCGAACAAAACTGAGATCCCTCTTCGCGGAATTTACTGGCTTTAGCAAGTGGAGGGGATAACAGTATTCTTTACTCACAATTAAACAATCCAAACAGGAATTTTAACACTGTGTTGAAACGCTTGTGACTTAGAGCCATATGTTCTTAGAGCTTTAAAGACCTAGCAATCATTTATGCTCTCTAGTTTTATTATCTGTAGATGAGGAAAACCGAGTCTTAAGCTTACACAGTGAACTGTTGCACAACAAGGACCAAAACCCTCGATCAGTCCGTCAGTCTTAATGCTTTTTCCTATATATCTCTGTGTTTTCTCTGGTACACGTATTTGTGAATGCACTTTTAAAATACCATTTAAACATCTCAGATGCATGTCAACTTGAGCTGAATTTTAAAAGATCTCATCTTTTCTGTTTCTGAATATTTGAGGTATTCCATAAGGGAAAAAAGCTAGCAATTTAAAATGAGTCACTTATTAGATAAACAAAAAGTAAAATAAAAATACACAATTTTTAAAGGTATGGTGAAGTGAGCAGGCTCATGCACTGGAACTAGAAATTGGTGTGCTTATTTAGGAGGATTCCAAGCCATTTTTACATATAAAACAAGATGTAGAGCGATATTTAGTTTTATATTCTAGTTGCCTTTTATGTTAAAAATGCTATATATAATGTATGTATATGTATAATGCAACTTTTCTGAGTATACACACCGATCTGTTAACAGTGACTGTTTTTCAGTAGTTGGGATTATTCATTAGGGAAACACTAACTTTTTACCTTGTGTACTGGTATTGTCTGAATTTCTACAGTGACCACTTAACTCTTTATAAATAAAAAAGTGAAGATTTTTCAAAAACTAGTATTTCTACTAGTTAAGTTATATTTACTCATTTCTTTAAAAATATTATTTATTTACTTGTAGAGAGAGGGTAAGGGAGGGAGAAAGAGAGGGAGAGAAACATTGATGTGTGAGAGAAAACAGCACTTGGTTGCCTCTCTCCCAGGCCTGGTCCACAACCCAGGCCTGTGCCCTGACTGGGAATCGAATCGGTGACCTCTCGGTTTGCAGACAGGCACTCAACCCACTGAGCCATGCCAGCCAGGGCTATATTTATTCATTTACTCTCTCACTGAACTAGAAGCAGAGGGACCTAGCAGGAGGTAAATTATTTTTTAAAAATCAGCAATGGATTATATGGTTAACGTGGTAGGTTTTGTTATGTGAATTTTATCTCAAAATTTCTTATAAAGGTAATCAGATTCTAACTCCCTTTCCATCATGCCCACTGTTCACACCCTTATCACTCTCACAAATCTTGACTGGTCTTCCTTGAATCCATCCTTCATAGTGTTGCCAGAGGTGAAAATGAACATCTGAAAACCTTTTCACCTATTTTGCAAACTATAACAGGGCTTCTGTAGCTTGTCCCTGGTCCGCTTCTTGCAGTCTTGTCTCAGTCCCAAATCCTTGTACTAGTCATACTGAATTACCTGCCTTCCTTGATCTTCTGTATTCTCTTGCGTCTGTACTTGCTGGACTTCTGCTGGGGTATCTTTCTTCTCTCTGACCCCACCCCCTAATTCACCTGAGTTTTACTGCTCTTCAAGCCTTAGCTCGAACATTACTTTCTTCCTCAACTAAGCTTTTTATGGTCCCCCCAGATGAAGTGAGATCAATTCAGCACATTATATTATCATTGTTTATATACCAGGCTTTCCCATTAGACTGTGAACATCTTAAATACAGACACTTAAAAATTAATTTTTTTCCCTAGCACCCAGCAGTGTCTGTCAGAAAGGCCCTCAGTAAAGATCCAGTTAATTAATCGTGTGCATATAAATTCATGACTCTGTTCTTTCACTTGCAGGTTTCACAACCTAAAATCGGATTTTCTCTTGGTAAACAAGGGATTAATATAGGCTGGTAAACGCGTTTTAGTCTTTACCCCTTTCCCTTCTAACTGAGGATGTCTTAGGCTTTAGAAAAAGGTTACTGTGATATTCAATACTACTTAGAGACCGTTTTAAAATATAGGTGTTCTGTTGCGGAACACTTAGGGTTGTTTTTGTCAATATTTGAAAAATTTATTTTAACAAAATCCCAGGTCTATCTACCATGGTAGATTTGGCTTAAACAGAGGGTAGTATTTGATCTTATAAGTATTCTTTTTTAAAAGACACATTTCCTAAATGAGTATAATTAAAAATGACTCCAGTTCCTTATGGTCTTCTGTTGTTAAATGGAATGGTAGGCTACTTATCTGATTATTTACACCTGTAACAGTGTTTTCACTGGAATGTTGACTTCTTCTTTTGATATTTATTCAGTGCCTTCTATTGTTATGCACCATGGTTTATGTACATTATTTATAATCCTCTCAGTAACCCTGCAGAATAAGTATTAACCCCTTTTGAAAGATGATGGAACTGACGCTGAGCAAGAGAGGGGTTGGGGGTTTGTCCACAGAAGTACAGTTCTGGAGACTGAGCTGGGATTCCTACCCCTGGTCTGACTCCCAAGCCTATGCGCTCTGCCAGGCACGGAGGTTTGTTTTGCAGTGACTTGTTTTATTTTTACGGTGAATTATTTTCCCCCTGTGGTAGAAGGCAAGTCGTTTGTCCTTGCATCTGGTGGTGTTTTCGGGAGGCAACATGATAAAAATGAAAAAGCACGGTCTTTGACAAAATTGTCCATATTTTTTTATCTGTTTATTGATATTAGAAAGGGAGAGGGATAGAGAGAGATAAAGAAACAACCTCAGACTGGAGGTTGAACCCAAAACCTAGGTACTGTATTTTGTGGTGTATAATGCAAACTGTTTCGTCCGATTTTTTGAGGGGAAAATAAGGACGAGCATTATACACGGGTATAGTAACGACTGTAATAATCTCATGTGTAACGTGCACAAAAAACGTGGGTGCACATTATACATGGCAAAATGCAATAAATCTTATTGTGAAAAATTTGTTTCATTTTAGAACTGTTCTCAATGAGGGAGGGGGGGAGTTTTGCTCCCCAAGGGTTATGTGGCAATGTGTGGGGACATTTTTGGTAGTTGTACTTGAGGGTAGGGGTGCTCCTGGCATCTAGAGGGTAGAGGTTAGGGTGTGGCTCAACATCCTGCGCTGTGCAGCACAGCTCCCCGCACCAAGTAATGATCTGGTCCAAGACGTCAGCAGTGCTGTTGTTGAGAAACCCTGGTTTAGAACGATCATGGGCAGTTTGAATCCTAGCTCTGTCTTACTACCTTTGGGCATTTTCGACAAGTCACTTATCCTCTGTAATTCTGATTACTCAACAGTTAAAGGAGCATAAAAAGTAGAGTACCTCATGGTGTTGTTTTGAGGTTTGAATTAAATTCTGTACTGTACAATGAGAGAAGTTGTTGACTGATACATACATACTAAGCGTTCCAAATACAGCAGGTTCCTGGATAATGTCCTTTTGTTGTTTCCTTATAACGTAGGAACCTAACTCTTGTTTATATCAATTAGCCTATGTTAAAGTTGGGTTTATTATACCTTGTTTTACTTAAAGTCACAAAAATATTGGACGATGTTAAGCTACTTTAGTAACTGCTATTTTCTAAAAAAAATCAATTCCAAATAGGCATGCTTTAAGATATATTAAAATATTAGATCATTGTGGATAAGCATTGTAACTTCTGATTATTATGTCCCGGGCTATGTTCATGTAATTTTATTGTAAAAGTTGAAAACTAGTTTATCTTTCATTGTGACCTATCTTCAATTCATTTTAAAGAAAATGAACTCAGAACATAACCTAGTCCTGGCTGGTGCGGCTCAGTGGATTGAGTGCCAGCCTGCAAACTGAAAGGTTGCCTGTTCCATTCCCGGTCAGGGCACATGCCTGGGTTGCGGGCCAGGTCCCCAGAAGGGGGCGCGCAAGAGACAACCAACCGATATATCTCTTGCACATCAATGTTTCTTTCCCTCTCTTTCCCCTTCCCTTCCCCCTCTCTAAAATAAAGAAATAAAATCTTTTTTAAAAAATGGAAAGTAACCAACCTAATGGCCTCTGTATTAAGCAGTCTTTTGAGGTAATAATCTCATAAGACCTTTAAAGAGAGTTTATAATTGCACTGAACTAATTTCTTCTACTGGATAAATTATTTGGAAATCGAATAGCCAGAAATGTGGTGTTTCCAGTCTGTTAATAAACAGGAACAGGAATATTATAAATGCTTTTCATACACCTAATTGAAAATTTATTCAAGACTTTTTGTTTAAGAAGACTCCCCATATTTATAACTAATTCAAAATACATGTACTTGTTTTATTGGAATGATCATATATCTATGTGATTGAATAGAGATAGACTGTATAAAAAAACTATTTTAGTACTTGTTACTGCTTTACACTTTTTGTCTAAAATAGCCCCAAGTAGAATCTGCAACCATGATGAGTAAAGTAAGCAAATTATGTTTGTCTTTTCATCTTCTTCACAGGGTCTTTCACAGAGCAAACACTTTTAATTTCGATGATGTCTAGTCTGTTAATTTTTTAAAATGAATTACGCTTTTGATGTCAGGCCTAAGAACTTTGCTTCGCCCTAATTCCTGAGCATTTTCTCCTAAAATTTTTATAGTTTTGTTTTTACATTTAGGCATGTGATCTATTTTTAGTTAACTTTTATATGAGGTATGAAGTTTACTTCAAGGTTCATATTTTTGGCTATGGATGTCCATACAGTTGCTCCAGGACCATTTGTAGAAAAGGCCCTCCTTCCTCTGCTGAGCTGCTTGTGCACCTTTCTGAAAACTTAGTTGGTTATACTTGGTTAAATAGGTCTATTTCTGGGCTCTCGGTTCTGTTCCATTGATCTGTGCACCTGCTCCCTTCGTCACTACCACCCTGCCTTGCTTGCTGTAGCTGTATAGTAAACCTTAAACTCTGGTAGAGTGATTCCTCCCACTTTATTCTTTGTTTTCAAGATTGTTTCAATTATTCTAGTTTCTCTGTAGGTATGTATGCGTGTGTGTGTGTGTGTGTGTGTGTGTGTGTGTGTGTGTGTTGAGAAGCAAAGTCTTGCATGAAACCAGCCAGCTGGTTTAACTCCACATTCTCTGGAATCTTTGGCAAATGAAAGGGTTTATGATTGTATATTATTTTATTTATTAGTAACTAATAAGCAGCTCACATCAAAAGTATAGTATTTGATTAAAATCTCATCATGAAGTAATATAATTTTAGGAATAATTATCGTCAGGCCCAACTCCTACAGTCTAGTTTTAGGGCTCTCACATTTTCCGTGTACCTCTGCTTGTTATTCTTGGGGTTAAGTTGCCTAGATAAAAGGATCTTTAAATGACAAGTTGAGGATATTAACAGCATGCTCCCTTTGTCTTTTTTAGATGGTGTTATCTGAAAAGGTTAGTCAACTGATGGAATGGACCAATAAAAGACCTGTAATAAGAATGAATGGAGACAAGTTCCGTCGCCTTGTTAAAGCCCCACCAAGAAACTACTCCGTTATTGTCATGTTTACTGCTCTCCAGCTTCATAGACAATGTGTCGTGTGCAAGTATGAACCTTCAACTACATTTTAAAATTAAATAACTCATTAGACTTTAACCATTTTTCAGTCCCAGAAGAACTAAATTAGTTCAGTGGGTAGATAATTAATGCGTATACCTTCCTTAATACTTGATACTACTGCTCTTTTATAGTCATTTCTTGGTTGTCCATATTAGTGGGAGAAACAAAGAGGAAGGATAAAGTATTGTAGCCATCATAGGAATAAATCTAACAGTTATCTTCTTAATTGGAATCAACTTATATAAATATGTGCCAGTACCATGATGTACTGTTTTATTATTTGTAAGTGCTTTCAACCTCATACTCTTGTTTTATCACAACAACACCCAAAGGAGGTAAAGCAAATATACTTTCAGTTTTGGGAGAAACAAGTTCTAAGATTTTAACTGGTTTACCCAAAGCTAGAGATAATTTATTAATGCAATAATGCTGGCTACACCCAAGTTTGGAATTATAAGAGAACTTTTTTAGAAAACAAAGATGTATGATTTAGAGATATTTCTTTCTTTTTTTTTATTCTCATCCAAGAATGTTTATTGATGTTTAGACAGAGAGGAAGGGAGAAAAAGAGGGAGAGAGAGAAACATTGATGTGCCAGATATCCATTGGTTCCCTCCTGTATGCTCCCTGACTGGGGATCGAACCCTCAAACTTTTGGTATATGGGATGATGCTCCAACCAACTGATCCACCTGGTCAGGGTGAGATGTTTCCTTTTTTTCTACCTTATTTGGTAGTGAGTGTAAATCTTGAAAATGGAGACTAATTTCACTTAAACTTTCATTAAATAATGGCTTATTGATTTTATTTCAGTGTTTCTGAATGATCTTAGGAATAAAGATTGCTCTTTCTTTAAACAAACGCAATGGGTAATTTAAAATAGTGGATACTAAAAAATAAAATAGCTTTTGCTTTTCGGTGGTTTTTTTTTTTTTTTAAACTTATATTTTTAGATCACTGTCTGTGATCTGGGAATTTACTTTAAACGAAAAGACAAAGCTGCCCTGTGAAGAACTAATTTAGTAAAGCCTTGGAGGCTTTCCAAATTCTGACAGCCTGGGCCCGTGTGAAGGAATAGACAGCCTCCTTTTACAATACTGCCTTATGCTACCCCAAGCCCTGCTAAATCTTCTTAAAGGATTTTCTCCTTGGAGGTCGGAGATAGTCAAGGTATTGGGTGCCAGAGTGCTTATTTTATGGTGTATATGCTAAAAATACATTGAAAGTAAGTAGAAGAAAAAAGAAAAGTAGGTATTAATTAAGAATAAACTTAAAATCTTTAATTACTTATAATTGTCAGTTCACTCACTGGCAATCAACAGTGTACAAAAAATGTCAGGGAATAAACACAGACTCCATAATACTATATTAAATGCACATTAATGGAATTCTTAGTAACCTAAGTTTTTATTTGTATCTTACTTTCTACAAGACCAAATTTTAAAGTAGCCCACATTTTCCAAAAACTCACAAAAAATAAAATTAAGCAACAGCAGTATTTATAATACTATATAGTTTGTACTATCAGGATGAGAAATATAAGAAAGATGACCCGCCCTCATCATCTGGCCAGGGAAATGAGTTCCACATATGAAAATTTTACTGGCAATGTAAGATGATTTATGATTAAATACCCTGTGACTTGTGTCCATAATAAGTAATGTAAAATTTCAGGAAGGACATATAACAGGAGTGGTTAGGGTTAGCCTAATGGAGAAGATAGAACTTGTACTATCTGGGCTATCTGTATCTGGGCCATACAGATGGATCAGATTTAGATTAAGACATTCTGGTGAGAAGCAATGATGTGTGCAAGGGTACACAGATAGGAATAAATAAAAAACTGCAATTAAGATAGCCCGTTTGAGATTGATTAGTAGAAAAGCTACTTAAAAGCTAGATGCAGCCCTAACTACTGTAGCTCAGTGGATTTGGCATTGTCATGCAAACCAAAAGGTCACCAGCTCAGTTCCCGGTCAGGGCACATGCCTGGGTTTCAGGCTCAATCCCTGGTTGGGGGTGTGCAAGAGGCAAGAGATTGATATTTCCTCGCACATCAGTGTTTCTCTCCCTCCCTCTCTTTCTCCGTCCCTTCCCCTCTCTCTAAAAATAAATAAATAAAATCTTTTTAAAAAGTAAGTAAAAGCTAGATGCATTATTTGGAACTAGATGATAAAGAACATTGAATGACCAGTGAACGAGCTTAGAGACTGTCTTCTGAAGGTAATGGGAAGGCAGCGGATACCGAGGAGCTTATTTTCATCTATGTACTTTCTCTGGGAGAACATGTCAGCCTTGTCTTTGAACTCTTAGGAGTAGTTTAGGGTATTAAAAATCGTTGCACAGACACTTAGCTGGATTTTCCGGTGACTACTGAAGGGATCTGAGATAAGAAATAGGCACAAAATATGAGGTATAGACAGGTAATTACTACGTTCTATTGAAATCCCCCGAACTTGAAGCACAGCTTTATATGCTGAAACAGTGGCAGAATTTGCCAATGTTTGCCCTAACCCTGTCGGCGAGCCTGACCTGCGTGTCCACTCCCTCACCCCCACTGGAAAAACTGCTGTTGCCTCTTGGGGTCTGGTTTACTGCTGATAAACTAGACTGCTTTTTAAAATGTTTTCTATTTTATCTTCACAAATCCGATGGCATCTAGGCAAGCTGATGAAGAATTCCAGATCCTGGCAAATTCCTGGCGATACTCCAGTGCATTTACCAACAGGATATTTTTTGCTATGGTGGATTTTGATGAAGGCTCTGATGTATTTCAGATGGTAAGATCTTTGGTTTATTCTATTAAGTAGAAATAGGCAAACTATGGATAAAGTGGAGTACGTCTTTCAGTGACCACAGGGAGTTAAAAAGGATTTGTCTTATGCAAGATCTAGAGTACTTAGTGAAATAAAAGCTAAACTTGAGCTAACACGAAATATAATAGTCAATGCTTAATCTATTAGAATATGGAAATTGGGTAGTAATCTAGTCAATTATATATATATAAATTTTATACGTATTTTTATATATTATATATAATTGTGGTAAGTATACATAATAAAAATTACCATTTTAACCATTTTTAGTGGATAGTTTATCAAGTAACTTTATTTTTTATGTGCTTTTTCATTAAATATTTTTTATTTATTTTTAGAGAGAGGGCAAGGGAGAGAGAAAGAGGGGGAGAGAAACATCAATGTGTGGTTGCCTCTCGCATGCCCCCTCCTGGGGACCTAGTCCGCAACCCAGGCATGTGCCCTGACTGGGAATTGAACCAGCATCTTCTCAGTTCACAGACCTGCATTCGATCCACTGAGCCCCACCAGCCAGGGATCATGTAACTTTAAATCACACCATTAATCCATCATTATGCCACCACTATAATATTGAAGTTCTTAGTAAAGCTAGGTACTTGTCTTTACCCCCTTCCTTCTTGTCTTAGTGGGAAAGCTTCTTCTTGTTCCAAACTTAACCCTTTTCCTGTGCTCTGAATCCCATATGTATGGGCTCTATCGATCATGACCTTTCTAACCTGTGTTTTTTAAAAATTAAGACCGTTTTTTAAAAATTAAGACCATTTTTAAAGAGCAACTTAAGGTTCACAGCAGAATCGAGGGGTAGATACAGAGATTTCCCATATACCCCCTGCTCCCACACATGGATAGCTTCCCCCACGATCAACATCCCCCACCAATGTAGTACATTTTTTAATTGATGAACCCACATTGACACAGCATAATCATCCAAAAGTGTGCAGTTTACATTATGGTTCACTCTTGATCTTGTATATTCTACTGCTTTGGACAAATGTGTAATGACAGTTGTCCATCAATATGGTATCATCCATACCCTGCCAATTCATCCCTCTCCCCACCCTAACTTTTGGTAAACATTGATGTTTTTACTGTCTCCCTAGTTTCTCCTTTCCCTGAATGCCATCTAGTTAGAATCATACAGTATGTTGAATTTTCAGATTGCCCTCTTTCACTTAGTTATATGTATTTAAAGTTCCTCCATGTCTTCTTATGGCTTGATAGCTTATTTCTTTTTATTGCTGAATAATATTCCATTGTCCAGATGTATCAGAGTTTGTTTATCCATTCACATACTAAAGGACATGCTTGGTTGCTTATAATTTTGGCAGTTACGAATAACTTGCTATAAACATCTCTGTTCAGGTTTTTGTACAGGCAAAAGTTTTCAACTCCTTTGAGTAAATACCAAGGAGAGTGATTGCTGGATCATATGGTGAGAATATGTTTAGTCTTGTAAGAAACTGCCAAACTGTCTTCCAGTATGGGTATATCATTTTGCATTCCCAGCAGCAATGAATGAGAGTTCCCGTTACTTGACATCCTGATTAGCATTTGGTGTTGCCAGTGTTCCGTGTTTTGGCCATGCTAGTAGGTGTGTAGTGGTATCTCACTGTTTTAATTTGCATTTCTTTGATGATATATGATGTGGAGCAAATGCTTATTTGCCATCTGTTTATCTTCTTTGGTGAGTTGTTCCTCAGGGTCATGGGCCCATTTTTTAATTGGTTTATTCTCTATTTGTTGAGTTTTAAGAATTCTTTGTACATTTTATTTATTTATATTTTTTTCTTTGATTGATTCCAAAGAGGGGAAGGGAGGGAGAGGGAGAGAAACATTGATGTGAGAGAGAAACATCAATCAGTTGTCTCTTCCACACGCCCCAAGTGGGGATTGAACCCACAACCCAGGCATGTGCCCTGACCAGGAATTGAACCTGCAACCCTTCAGTTTGCAAGATGATGCCCAACCAAATGAGCCACTCTGGCCAGGGCAAGAGTTCTTTGTTCTCCCAGTCTGTGGCTTGTGGCCTCACTCTCTTATCCAGAGCAGTTGTTTTTAATTTTAATGAAGTACAACTGGTGAATTACTTCTATCATGTATTATATCTTTGGTGTTGTATCTAAAAAGTCATTACTATTTCCAAGGTCATCTAGGCTTTGTTATTTTCTAGGAGTTTTATGTTTTTGCCTTTTATATTTAGGTCTGAGATTCATTTTGAGTGAGTTAATTTTCTTGAAATATGTAAGGTCTGTGGAATAGTTTGGATTTTTTTCTCTCACAGATATTCAGTTTTTAACACCATTTGCTGAAAAGACTATCCTTTCTCCATTTAATTGCCTTTTCTTTTGTCAAAGATCAGTTGACTATATTTATTTAGATTTATTTCTGGACTTGGTTCTGTTCCATTGATCTGTTTTTCTAGCCTTTCAGCAGCACCACACTGTGTTAATTACTACAGCTTCAAGTTGAGTAGTGTCAGTCCTATAAGTTTGTTCTTCAGTATTGTATTGGTTATTCTCGGTCTTTTGCCTCCCTGTATAAACTTTAGAATCAGTTTGTCAGTATCCACAAAATTGCTTTCTGGGATTTTGATTGTGATCGCATTGAATCTATAGATGTTGGGAAGAACTAATTTCTTAACAATATTGAGTCTTCCTATTTGTGAACATGAAATATCTCTCCATTTCTTTAGTTTTTCTTTAATTTTATTATCAGAGTTCTGTAGTTTTCCTCATACAGATAGATCTTATACATATTTTGGTATATTAACATGTATTTCATTTTGTGGAATGCTGATATATAAATGGTATTGTGTTTTTAATTTCAGATTTCTCTTGTTCATTGCTGGTATATAGGAAAGCAGTTGACTTTTGTATTTTAAACTTGTATCCTGCAATACAGCCTTACTATAACCTCAACAGTTATTCTGGTAGATTCTTTTGGATCTTCTACATAGATGATCATGTCATCTGTGAGCAAAGACAGCTTTATTTCCTCCAGCCCAATTGATGTGCCTTTTCTTTTTTCTATCTTATCTTATCTTATCTTATCTTATCTTATCTTATCTTATCTTATCTTATCAGCTAGAACTCCCAGTACTATGTTGAAAAGGAGTGTTGAGAGGGAAGATCCTTGTACCTGATGTTAGTGGGAAAGCTTCGAGATTCTTACCACTAAGTGTGATGTTAGCTGTAGAATTTTCATAGATATTCTTTTTTTAAGATTTTATTTATTTATTTTTAGAGAGAGGGGAAGGGATGGAGTAAGAGGAGAAAAACTTAGATGTGAGAGAGAAACATCAATCAGTTGCCTCCCTGACCGAACCTGCAACCCAGGCATGTGCCCTGACCAGGAATCAAAACAGCGATCCTCCGCTTTGTGCTCAAACAACCGAGCCACACCGGTCAGGGCTCATACATATTTATATTCTTTACTGAGTTGAGGGAATTCCCCTCTACTTTTAGTTTACTGAGGATTTTCTTTAGCCTATTGTTGTGATAGATTACATTAATTGAATTTTGAATGTTGAACCAGCCTTGCATACTTGGGATAAATCCTACTTGGTTGTGGTGTATAATTCTGTTTATACATTATTGATTTGATTTGCTAATATTTTGTTTAGGATAGTTGCATCTGTGTTCATGAGAGGTATTGATCTCTATTTTTTTTTTGTAATATTTTGTTGTGGGTTGATGTTAGGACAATTCTGACTTCATAGATTGAGTTGTAAGTATTCCTTCTGCTTTATACTCTGAAAGAGATTGTAGAGTTTCTTCCTTTTGTTTCTGGTAGAAGTCACCATTGACTCATCTGAGCCCAACGCTTTCTTTTTCGGAAGGTTATTATTATTGGTTGAATTTCTTTAATAGCTCTAGGCCTATCCAGATTGTCTATTTCTTCTTGTGTGAGTTTTGGCAAATTGTGTCTTTCAAAGAATTGGTCCATTTTATCTAGTTTATCAAATTTGTGGGTGTACAGTTGTTTATAGTTTTCTTTTATATGCATAGGACTTGTAGTGCTTTCCCCTCTTTCATTTCTGGTATTACTAATTTGTGTCTTCTCTATTTTTTATCTATCTTTGCTTCACTAGAGGCTTCTTGATTTTATCGATCTTTTCAAAGAACAAACTTTTAGTTTCATTGCTATTCTGTATTCAGTTTCATTGGTTTCTGTTCTAATTTTTTAAAAGATTTTATTTTCAGAGAGAGAGGGGAAGGGGGGGAGAAAGAGAGGGAGAGAAACATCAATGTGTGGTTGCCTCTCATGCACTGCCCACTGGGGGTCTGGCTCGCAACCCAGGCATAAGCCTTTACTGGGAATCAAACCGGCAACCCTTTGGTTCACAGGCCAGCTCTCAGTCCACTGAGCCACACCAGCCAAGGCTCTGTTCTAATTTTTATTATTTCTTTTATTTTACTAACTTCAGATTAAATTTGCTTTTCTTTTTCTGGTTTCCTAAGGTAGAAATTTAGATTATTGATTTTAGATCTTCAGATTGTTTTTATCATATACAGGGTAGGGTAAAAGTAGGTTTATAGTTCTGAGTGTGCAAAACAGTTTATTCTTGTATTGTTATTTATTAATTATTGTATAATTTTCCATAAGAACAACTGTAAACTTACTTTTGCTCCACCCTGTATGTATTCAGTGCTATAAATTTCCCACTAGCCATTGATTTTGCTGTATCCCACAGATTTTTATAAGTTGTGCTTCCATTTTCATAGTTTAAAATATTTTTTAATTTTCCTGAGATTTCTTCATTGATCCATGTTATGTTGTTTAATTTCCATGTACTTTAGGATTTTTCCAGTTATCTTTCTGTTGCCATTTTTTGTTTTAATTTCATTGTGGTCCAAGGGCAGACATTGTATGATTTCTATTCTTTAAATTATTTAAGGTGTGTTTTGTGACCTAGAGTGTGGTCTGTCTTGGTGAATGTTCCTTGGGAACTTGAGAAGAACATGTGTTCTACTGTTTTGGATGAAATGGTCTATGTCACTTATATCCAGTTGATTGATGGTGTTATTGAGTTCAACTATGTCTTTACTGAATTCTTTGCCCACTGGATCTGTGCATGGGGTGTTGAGGGGGGTGAAATCTTCAACTGTGGTGATAGAATTATCTGTTTATCCTTGCAGTTCTATTAGTTTTTGCCTCACATACTTTGACACTCTTGTTAGACGCATACACATTAAGGATTGGTATATCTTCTTGGAGAATAGACCTGTATCATCATGTAATGCTCTTTTTATCTCTGATTTCTTTCCTTGTTAGAGTCTGCTGTGTCTGAAGTGAACATAGCTATTCCTGCTTTCTCTTGATTAGTGTTAGCATGGTATATTTTCCTCCATTCATTTACTTTTAATCTATAAGCATCTTTATATTTATTTATTTTTAAACAGTTAGGAACAGTTGTGCCTCTGATAAACTTCATTGGCTACAATACTGCCACTGCGCAAAGCTAGGTGTCTTTATATTTAAAGTGGGTTTCTGCCCTGACCAGTGTAACTCAGTGGGTTGGACATCCTCCCACAAAGCAAAAGTTTCCACAAAGTGAAGGGTCACCAGTTTGATTCCTAGTTAGGGCATATGCCTGGGTTGTGGGTTCGGTTCCCGGTCCGGGTGCGTATGAGAGGCAACCCATCGATACTTCTCTGGCACGTCGATGTTGCTCTTTCTCCCTCCCTTCCTCTCTGTCTGAAAATAAATAAGTAAAATCTTTAAATAAATAAATACAGTGGGTTTCTTGTAGGCAACAGATACTTGGGTCTTATTTTTGAACCATGCTGACAATTTGTTTTTTAATTGTTGGGTTTAGACCATTGATATTAAAGATGATTATTGATATAGTTGGATTAATATCTGCCATATTCATTACTGTTTTCTATTTGTTGCCTTTATTCTTTGTTCCTGTTTTTGTCTTCCAATATTTTTCTGCCTTTTGTGATTTAAATTGAGCGTTTTGTATGATTCCATTTACTGTCCTTTCTTAGCATATTGTTTTTGTTGTTGTTGTTTTTTTTTGCTTTTTTCAGAGGTTGCCCTAGAGTTTGTAATACACCTTTACAGCTAATCCAAGTCCACTTCAAATAACACTATACCACTTCATGGGAAGTGTTGAGTACCTTATAATAACAAAATAATCCTAATTCCCCACCTCCTATATCTTGTATCTTTCCTGTCATTTATTTCACTTTTATATAAGCATACATAATTATACACACATACACACACACCATTGAAAACATTTTTGGTATTTTGAAGAGACTTCTCTGCTTGATTCATTAGGAATAAGAAAAATGCTTTTTTATTGTTGTTCTATTACAGTTGTCCCAATTTTCCCCCATTGCCGTCCCCTGCCCCCCCACAGTCAGTCCCCACCCTGTTGTTCATGTCCATGGGTTATTTATCCCTGTTTTTTTACTAGTCCCTTCCCCTTTTTTCTCCCTTGATCCCCCTTCCCCCTCCACTCTGGTCCCTGTCAGTCTGTTCCTTGTATCCATGACTCTGGTTCTATTTTGCTCCTTTGTTTTTGTTCATTAGGTTCCTCTTATCGGTGAGGTCATATGGTATTTGTCTTTCACCGGCTAGCTTAGAAAAAATAAGTTTTTATTTTACCTTCACTTATTTCTTTAGTACTATCCCTTACTTTATGTGGTTCCAAGTCTCTGACCTATCTTATTTTCCTTCTCTATAGAACTTCTTTTAATATATCTTGCAAGAAATTCCCTCAATTTTTGTTTGTCTGAGAGTCTTTATTTCTCCTTCATGTTTGAAGAATAATTTCACAAGGTACAGTATTCTAAGTCTATGGTGTTTTTTTTCTCTCCACACTTTAACTTTCACCCCACTCTCTTCTTGCTTCCATGGTTTCTGAAGAGAAATGGATATAATTCTTAGATCTCTCTTCTTGTATTGGTAAGGTGTTTTACTTCTCTGGCTTCTTTCAGAGTTTTCCCTTATTTTTTATTTCCTGCAGCTTAAAAATTATATACCTGCATATAGTTTAATTGGCTTTTATCCTGCTTGATGTTCTCAGAACTTCCTGGGTCTGTCATTTAAAGTATGACATTAATCTGGGGGAAATTCTCAAGTCATTACTGCTTTATTTTTATCTTTTTCTAAGATTTTATTTATTTATTTTTAGAGACGGGAAGGGAGGGAGAAAGAGAGGGAGAGAAACATCACTCTGTGGTTGCCTCTCAGACACCCCCTACTGGGGACCTGGCCCACAACCCAGGCATGTGCCCTGACTGGGAATCGAACCAGCGACCCTTTGGTTTGGTTTGCAGGCTGGCACGCAATCTGCTGAGCCACACCGGCCAGGTCCATTACTGTTTTAAATATTGTTCCTGTTCTTTCCTCTCTTTTTTCTCCTTCTGGTATTCCCGTTACATATATGTTATATACATATACCTTTTGTAATTGGTTCACAGTCCTTGAATAGTCTGTTCTATTTTTTAATGTTTGTTTTCTTTGCTTTTTGGTTTTTGAAGATTCTATTGATATATCCTCCAGCTCAGAGATTCTTTCCTCTGCCTTGTCCAGTGTACTAACAAGCCCATCAAAGGCATTATTCATTTCTGTGACACTGTTTTTCATCTCTATGACATTTCTTTTCAGTTCTTTCTTAGGATTTCCATCTCTCTGCTTACACTGCCTATCTGTTCTTGCATGTAGTCTATTTTCTCTATTAGAGCCATTAGCATATTAATCATAGCTTTTTAAAAATTCCCAATCTGATAATTCCAACAGTCCTGCCTTGTGTACTTGATACTTGCTCTTTGTTTTCAATTTTTTTTTTTTTTTTACTTTTGGTATGACTTGTAATTTTTTTCCTCATAGCCAGATATGATGTAGTGGGTAAGAGGAACTGCTGTAAATTGGCCTTTTGTAATGTGGTGCCGAGATGGGAAGGAAATGTTCCGTAGTCATCCGATTATATCTCGGTGTTTTAGTGAGCCTGTGCCTCTGGGCTATGAACTTGTCGAGAATTTCTCAGTTGTTTTTCTCCCCTCTTAGGGGCCAGGGCAGATGGAGGGAACTGGAGTTGGATGTTTCCCTTCTTCCAGGTCAGTTAGGCACTGATGAATACCCTAGCAGGTTAGGCTCTAGTTAACTAGTTTACACTGGGGACAGTCCTTGTTAAGAAAAACAGAGTACCCTGGAGTATGTTATTTCAAAATCATTTGTTTTCCCCTCCACCTGTCAGAAGCATGAGGACATTTTCCCCCAATATTTACTGTGGGAACCTAGTTGAGTTTCTGAGGTAAATCTCACAGTATTATAGCCCCCCCCCCAATGATTGTATGCCTCTGGAATTTTTAACTCGTAACAGTGGTCCACCCTGAGCCTACAGCAATTCATCATTTACAGGCCAGGTTTTTCTACCCTGGCGATGGTTCCTGAAGCAGTTTCTACTCATGGCTCTCTTCTTATAAGCCCTGACTTCCTGTTTTTGCCTGTCTGTCTCTCCACTTTTGCCCTATGTCCTCTCTTAGGGATCCAAAAAGAGTTGTTGATTTTTCAGTTTTCTCAGCTTTTTTTTTTCACCTGTTGTTACAGTGGAGTGGCAACTTTCAAGTTCTTTACATGCACAACCAGAAACCATAAGTTTCAAATGTATTTTTAACTTTAACCTCTGTAGTAATCTTCTCCCTTTGTATATAAGGAGACAGAGATGCACTCAGTACTTTCAAAGACTCATTAGTGGTACAGTTTCAGTTCCCAGTTGGGGCACATGCCTGGGTTGCAGGCCAGGTCCCCAGTAGGGGGCGCTTGAGAGCAACCAATAGATATATCTCTTGCACATCGATGTTTCTCTCCCTCTCTTTCTCCCTCCTTTCCCTCTCAAAATAAATAAATAAAGTCTTTATATATAAATAAATAAAACCTTTTTTAAAACGTTGGTGGTGTGGGAGATTTTCCATTCTAGAGGGAGTAAAATATAGGGTTTTTTAGCTAGGATTTTATATTCGGTCAGTAAAGTGTGCTAATTAAGTTCACAGGCAGCCTTGGATTTGAATCCTGGCTGCACCACTTACCACTGTCCTTAGGCAGATCACTTAACCTACCTGAACCGGGGCTTCCTTATCTTTATAAAATGCCTAATTTTCAAGGTATTTGCTGTTAAGATTGTTTTCTCAATAACTTGAATTTTCACGGACTACTTTTTATTCAGCTAAATATGAATTCTGCTCCAACTTTCATCAACTTTCCTGCAAAAGGGAAACCCAAAAGGGGCGACACCTACGAGCTGCAAGTGCGTGGTTTTTCAGCTGAGCAGATTGCCCGCTGGATCGCCGACAGAACCGACGTCACTGTAAGTCTCCCTGCTCTGTAGAAAGTTACTTTGCCGTTACTCACTTGGAAGCTTACTGGGGAGGTCCTAATTGGCCTTGCCCACATATCACTGAGGTGGTAATAGTTGGGCAGTCCCTTCGTAAGTAGCTTTTAACGGAATCATCTCGATGAAAGCATGAAATTACAGAACACCCTCTGTTACTGAATTCAGCATGGAAACAACACTTTTGACTTTATTAAGTCCACGGATTATCTAGTTGTACTTGGCAAATACTTCTTAATCTAAGAGATATCATGTGGTGGTTAAACAGAATATTGTACCTATCCCATCTCATTTTAAGATACACTGTAGATCCTTAATTAGGATGGAAAATAAAGAAATGTAATTTTTCCTGATTATAACCACAGTGGTTTTGATTGCTTTCGTTTCAAATTACTTTGACCCATATAATCAGTGAAACAATTTCATACTTTAAAATGTTTTTCTCTTCTTCCCATTAGATTAGAGTAATAAGACCCCCAAATTATGCTGGTCCCCTTATGTTGGGATTGCTTTTAGCTGTTATTGGTGGACTTGTGTATCTTCGAAGAAGTAATATGGAATTCCTCTTCAATAAAACTGGATGGGCTTTTGCAGCTTTGGTGAGTGAATTTTAGGAGAAAGATGTACGAATCAAACTAATATTGCATTGTTAGGTAGCATTTCGTTTATTTCTTACCTGTGGAAAGGATTTTATATGTTATTACTTTATGCCTTAAGGTCAGTTTTTTTCCTCCACTATCTCATTGGAATGGCCAATGCTTGGAAGAACTGATTGTCCCCCTAGTTTCTGTTCATCCTAAATGATAGACTGTCACCTCTAGAAAATGTGCAGTTCTTTTGGAAATAGTCTTCTGAAAGGCTTTTGAATATTCAATTTTAAAACCCGTATCAGCTAATTTATAATTTTAAAATGGTGTTTTTCTTTCAAAGTAAATATGTATTTTTGTGATTGTTTTGCAATATAAGCCTTAAATAAGAAATCATTTATCTGGGAAAAATGTTCTTCATGTGTTACTTGACCAGATGCACTTTTCATATACCTATCAATTTATTCAAGGTGCGAACAGCTGCACCATGTTATATGAGTATTTCATTTTTTTTTTGTTTCCTAGTGTTTTGTGCTTGCTATGACATCTGGTCAGATGTGGAATCATATAAGAGGACCACCCTATGCTCATAAGAATCCCCACACAGGACACGTGGTAAGGGGAGCCAGGATTTCTTTCCATTGTCTGCCAAAGTTAATGTTAATGCTTATTAGCGTGTGAGACCAGTGCCAGCGTATGAGGGCACTCGATTTTAGTTTTGGGTTTCCTGTCTTTCTGTTAACGAGCTTCAGTTGCTGAAAAGAAGATACAGTACTCTTTTTTCTTAATTACTATTTTTTATTGTTGTTCAGGGTACAGTACTCTTAAAAGTGGGCATTTTCTGATCACATTTTGAATAACCTAGCTAAGAATGAAAGTCAGCCTTCAGCTAAATATAATACTTGATCAAATACTTGGAGCATCTGCTGTTTCTAGGCACTGTGCTAGGTATTATTAGATACAGTGATAAACAAGAAAAATGTGATCCTATCTTCATGGAGCTTACATTTTGTACCTCACATTCTTATACACTGAAATACTAATTTTCTCATACGTTCTTTTATTGAAAATGTGGTATAAGTTCAATGAAAGGAAAAAAATTATCAATAACACAGAAATATCTTTTATTTTAGCCAAATTTATTTACTGATGAATACCTCAGACCTAATGCCTACATACATAAGGGGAATTAATAATTTCATAGAGTTTGAAAATAGCCCATTTTAGGATTAGGATACCAAACTTCAATGTATATTTTAAGATTTAATTTCGTCTCCCCCCCCGCCCCCCAGAATTATATCCATGGAAGCAGCCAAGCCCAGTTTGTGGCTGAAACACATATCGTTCTTCTCTTTAGTATCCTTTTTATGAAGTCCTTGGTGCTGTGTTTTAATTTGCCTTTCTTCTCATATTTTAGTCTTCTCTCCATAGAATTTGGTTGAGGCTACTCTCTTATTAATGCAAGTAATAATATCACTTTGTCATCTGTTCTAGCCTAATCAACTAAAGACCACCAGGGACAAACCTGAGTCTGAAAAAGCCAGGTTTATTGGATCTTCCTACAAGGCAGATTGCATATCTGGGGAGCCAAGGGACCATCTTACCTAAAGAGAGAGAGAGTTCTAGGATTTGAGGAAGGGGTACGGCTTAGGTGAAATGTAAATGAAGCCATGTTTTGGTATGCTCAGAGCAAAGCCAGGCTGAGTGAGAAGGGTTCAGCATCAGGTCTGGACTGTGAAGTGGACAGGGTTCTGTTTCCTGGAAACGACAAAGTTTAGATGAATGTGGTATTTAGTCTTCAGAAACTCCTTATTTGAAGCTGTACTCTTTGATTGTAAATTGCGGCAGTTTAGAAATTGTACGTGGTTTGTTTGTTTTTCTTAAAGACTTTATTTTTTTTTTAGAGAGGGGAAGGGTAGGAGAGAGGGAGAGAAACATCGTCGTGTGGCTGCCTCTCACGCGCCCCCGACTAGGGGCCTGGCCCACAACCCAGGCATGTGCCCTGACTGGGAACCGAACCAGCAACCCTTTGGTTCTCAGGCCAGCACTCAATCCACTGAGCCACACCAGCCAGGGCTAGAAATTGTACTTGTAAATTGAGTGACTATGATCCTCCAGGCAAGAATGGAATGTTTAATTTGAATTGGTCTATGATTTTAGAAAACAGTGTTCATTGAGTAAGAAAACAGTGTTAAGAATAAAGAAAATAATCAAAACCCTTGTAAATACCACCCTTTGTAAATATTTGTGTTCAAGCATGAGCAAAAGTAGATTTACAGTTGTGAGTATACAAAACAGTTTATTCTTGTATTATTTATTTACTGTATTATTTATTATGAACAACTGCAAACCTACTAATGCCCATCCCTGTATATCTTTCCCCATTTTATTTTACTATGTCAGTAAATTTAATCGAGATATTTTAAGGGAAACATTCTGAAGAAAAATTAAGCTTTTGGATTTAATCGAAGGACATTTGGGAAAATGTTATTTTCTTAAAATAATATTCTTGTATAATATGGAAAATACATTTACTGCTTAAAATTCAGTGTGGCCCTGACTGGTGTGGCTCAGTAGTTTGGTTGTGATCCCACAAACCAAGAGGTCGTCACTTCAGTTCCTGGTCAGGGCACATGCCTGGGCTGTAAGGCCAGGTCCCCGGTAGGGGGCCTGCGAGGGGAAGCCTATCGATGTTCCTCTCCCTTTCCTCCTCCTTCCCTAACCCTCTCTCTGAAAGTAAATAAATAAAAGCTTTAAAAATTCAGCCTAGAGTTGGGGGACTTAATCTGTTCAGCCATGGAATGGTGAGCTGTAAAGATTAGTAATAAATAACTAGTCCCTATGATGAGAAAGAAGATTGAAAGAAAAATACTAACCTATGTTTTTTCCAAATTATAAAATTGATTTATTTTTGTTCAATTTGTGTAAACTAAAAAACAAGAAACAGTTCATCTATTCCTCGTACTTCCCACCACTTACTTGCCTTGGGCAAGCTCCAGTCTGTTCTCTGTATCTGAAAGCTTGGTTGGTTATATATTGGTTACATATATTTAGATTCCACAATAAAAGAGATCGTTTGGTAATTGTCTTTCTGTGCCTGACTTATTTTAAATTATTTCAATATGTAAGTTGAAAATGTTCATTTATGGTTTGGTGGATTAACCAATCATACCTGGGAAATTTTTCAGTATCTGGAAAGGATCTCAAGTAATTGTACTTTGAAATTGAACGGTGGAGCAAAAGGGCAGTTAAAATTGTAACATATTAATTCATCGATTTTCAGCTTTGTCCTAAATTTTTAAATATAATTATATGTTTAAGAAATTGGAATTTTCTTACTTTTTCCTTCTGCCTAAAGGTTAAACGTCTTAAGGTCTCACGTACATTTGGAACAGGATTGCAAGGCTGTTGGAATATAGAGTTTCTTATAAATTTGGTTAATAGGATGCAAACTGGGAATTTTTTTCATGGTGTTTTTTTTTTGTCTATTTTGTGTTTGCTTTCTTGGTAGTGGTTGGGAAGGTAATGTTTTCTGAGCAGTTATTTAGCTAAATGCTGTGAATGCATGATTTGTCTAAGGAGCTTGTAGTACTGGGACAAACAGATATGTGCAGGTTATAAGACGGCACCTTGAGTACTGGGTACTAGGTATAATGGTGAGATAATTAATAAAGCTATTTAATTTTCTTAGAGGTGGGGAACTTTGTGGAAGACTTAAACCCTCCCCTCTTTTTTTAATGGACACAGAGCCTAAAAACCCAAAACCCAAAGTTTGATTAAGAATTTTTTTAATGTTGATAAGAATCAATATAATCTTTAAAAAAGAATTAATATAATGAAACTAATACTAAGTAATAATTTTTTTGGAAAATACCCACATACCCATTATTTTTAATATTTTACAATTTACTGCATGATTTTTTGAAAGATTTTATTATTTATTTTTAGGCAAAGAGGGAAGGATAAAGAGAGGGAAACATCAATGTGTGTCTGCTTCTTGAGCGCCCCCTGCTGGGGACCTGGCCTGCAACCCAGGCATGTACTCTGACTGGGAATCAAACTGATGACCCTTTGGTTCACAGGCTGGCACTCAAGCCACTGAGCCACACCAGCCAGAGCAATTTACTGCATGATTAATAAAGCAAATTGTATGAATTGCCTGATCTACTGAGTAAGGTTTAAAATTATATTTTAAACTTTTTAATTTGAAGTGTTGTATTCATGCAGAAAAGTTTACAATTCATAAGTATACAGTTTGATGAATTTCCATGAAATGAACACAGCTATACCCAGCACCCAGATGAAGAAATAAAACTTTACTTCCATCCCGAACATCCCCCCACGTTAGTTTGACCATTTTTCAAACTTTACATAAATGGAATCATACATTAAATATATTTAAATCTAAAAAATAAAGTAGAACTATCCTAAGAAATCAACCAGGTCTGTGTAAATACATCGTATCCCTCTAGTAGAGTGTAACTTGTCCAAGGAACGGTCTATATTTCCTCCAACTTTGTAATTCCAGCATGTAGTAGGCATTGACTGCTATACAGTATGCAGTGTTAGTAAAAGTTCGAAGAATCAATAAATGAAAGGAAACCATACCCAAGGAAGTGCATCATAGCTCTTGGTAACAGAGAACAGCACATAGAAACCTTGGTGGTGTATTGCAAGATGGGAAGCTCATTCAAAGAAGAAGCATATCGACCATGATGCAAAAATAAACCGTTCCAGCCCTAGCTGGTGTGGCTCAATGGATTGAGTGCCAGCCTCTAAACCAAAGGGTTGCCGGTTCGATTCCCAGTCAGGACACATGCCTGGGTTGCGACCGAGGTCCCCAATAGGGGACACTTGAGAGGCAACCACACATTGATGTTTTTCTCTCTCTTTTTGTCCCTCCTTTCTGCTCTCTAAAAATAAATAAAATATTTTTTAAAATGTTCCAAATACAAAAGTGTCAGCCTTTAATCAGAGTACTCTGTAACCAAAGCCTATAGAAATGATCAATTTTTACATGTATCTGGATTTGAAGAACTCAGTAAGAAAAAAATAATTTCTGGAGAAGACAACTTGGCCAAGAATCTAAAAACATGATGAATGGGCATCATTCCTAACAAGAGGCTGTGGGAGAGAAAGTACAAGATGGTAATGAAGGGATGAATAGACAAATTATAGAGCCAGTTGTTAATGTAGGCCTTATCTGAACACCTTTGTTTCCCTTTCCACTTTATTACATGTACATGCAGAGCATACGATGTGTATGCATGTATGCATAATTAATTTGGGCATTTTTACTTACTGTTTGTATTAACCAAACTGCACGGTGAAGCGCTCTTTTTTACTGGAACACATTCTATTTGTTTTAAATTAGACTTTATTTTAGCATTCAGCCATGCTATATGTTACCTATTTGCTTGACAGACCTATTTTGCATTTATGTAGCTTCTGTGTAAAGCTGAATAAAAGTGAGATCATGCCATGTGGAATTTTCTTTTTTTATTAGGACAAAATTAGGCAGTAATTTGTACTTTAAAGGCAAATTGCTGAAATTCTGGAGAATTTTTGGTAAGTTATTTTTGAAATAAAAATTAGTTGCTATTCTTTCTAACTGGTGCATATTTCCAGTGTGTCCTGTTTTGGAGGGTGCTTGAAATATTATTCAACATGTCTTTAATATTTTAAAATGTGTATGAGGTTGAAGCAAAAGTCGTAAGACTCAACATTATATCAAAGTACTATTTCAGGAAAACTCATAGTTCATCTGTAAGTTATAGTGGTACATTTGTTTAAAATATCAATTTTGATTTTTACAAATAATTTTTCAACCTTAATGTTTTTATTATATCTCCGTAGTAAATAATTATACAGTTTAGACACAAGGTGTTACTTATTTACAGTATTTCATAGCTAAATGTTGTAGATTCATATATTTATTGTAATTTTCTTTATGAAAGACTAGGCATATTGAAGCAGCGTGTCTTTTGGGTGTATGTGAATTTTTCCTTAAACAGTTTTTTAAGATGGTGGAGTTACCTTAGGGATGGTGCTTTTATGTGAAGCTGCTACATCTGACATGGATGTCGGAAAGCGAAAGCGTAAGTCCTATCATATGCCAATTCTGCCTCTAATAAAGAAAAGACAATGTCTTCTTCACACTTCTGCTCTTGTTTATAAGTAAGGTATTTTACTTCTTTACTATTTAAAAAGTAATATACCCTAATTATAGAAAATGGGGGGGATAGAAATATGAAACATTTGGGGAGAGAGTTATCCATTATTCCATTCCACCATTAAAAAAACTAATTTAATGTCATAATATAGTTCTTTCCATTTGTAAAAACATCTTTAAAAGCCTAATATAAAATTTTGAATCTTGTACTCCCCTTTTTAACTGGAGTTAAATAATTCACTAATAAACATTTTCCTCTACATATTTAAATTTATATTCTATACTGTAATTTACTTAACTGTTCTAATTTTGTTAGGCATTTAGTATTTTTTCTTTCATTATGATAAAGCCTTCTTTATGACTGTCACGGTATATTAATCTTTATCCTCATTTCATATTAATATCTTAAAGTAGATTCCCAGTAGTGGAATGACTGTGTGGTCCTGTGTATATTTTCAATTTTCTTGATGTTTTAAACTGATGATGTCAAATTCTTTCCCCAAATTTTATAATTAATAATTTAGATTCCTACTAGTGGTATTTATGAATGCTTTCACTGTAACTTTATCAGCATTAGATAACTTTGTTAACAAAGTGTATGTATATGTGTGTTAATTGTCTGATCAGATAAGGGGGAAATGATATTTTGTACTTTGGTTATTAGCAAAGTTGTGAAGTTAAATATTTTACTAAATTTTTATTAGCTGTTGTGCTTTTCCTTCTATAAAATGTCTTTTCATCTTTTCCCATTTACCTATTAGCGTCTTAGTCCTTTTCTTATTGGTTTGCATAGACTTTTTGTATTAGAATATTCACACACTGGTATTTGTTGCAAAGAAATGCCAACAGTGTAATTTTAATTTTACTTACATGAAATCAGTTTGTCAGAGTTCTTCCTTTTTATGGTTAAAAAGTTAAAATTTAATCAAAATTAACCTAGCTAAATAAAGTCTATTTACTTTTCTTTCAAAAAAAATGCCCTGGCTGGTGGGGCTCAGTGAATTAACTACCTGCTGTGAACTGAAATGTCATGAGTTGGATTCCCAGTCAGGGCACATGCCTAGGTTGTGGGCCAGGTCTCCAGTAGGGGGTGCGCAAGAGGCAACCACACATTGATGTTTCTCCTTCTTTCTCCCTCCCTTGCCCTCTCTCTAAAAATAAATAAATGAAATCTTTTTAAAAATTAAAAAATGATGATATTGGGTTTCAAATTTGGAAGATGCTTATCTTGCCACATTAAAATGTATTTTTACACATTGGAAAAACATAACGTATCAATTTTTTTTCAGTTAATATACATCCTTTAATTGCCTGGCATTTTAAAAATTGTCTATTTCAGTATTCATTACTGGGAAAAAGGCCATCTTGGTACTACACCGTTGGCATGAATTTAAGTTGTGAAACATTTTGGAGACATTAAAACAGTCACTCTTTGATCTATTTCTAAGAGTCCAACCTAATGAAATAGTCACAAATAATAATAAAAATTTCTTTAGCACTTACTGTGTACCTGGAACTGATATATGAAAAAAGTAGAATACAAACATATATATTGATGATTTTATTTATTTATTTATTTATTTGCATGTGTGTGCATTTAATTAGGGGGAAAAAAGACTTTTCTACAATGAGCATGCATCAATACTCAGGAAAAGATGCTTCACTTTTACATTTTAGCCACTAATTATGTTGTTTGAAAGTTAAAAATGGAAAAAATTGTTCCCTCAATATAAGAAAAGAAAATTTGTTTTTAGTAGTGGCCAATAAGCACATTTCCCTAGAGCTTCCATTGCTGTAGCACCCATGCCAACCCACATCCCTACCTTTATGTTTCTTAGCCAGTCTTAGTCTGGGGACTCAGAGCCTCAGTGTATGGGAATCATACTTGGGCGTTGTGGGGTCAGTATATGGAGTTAAGGTCATTAATTGCTCTGCTGAACCAGAGCATATGAGATTAATGGAGAGAGCTATGAATTTAAGGCAAGGAATCAGGTTTTTTCCCCCTTATTTAAAGATGTTATTTATTTATTTTTAGACAGGAGAATGGAGGGAGAAAGAGAGGGAGAGAAACATCAATGTGTGGTTGCTTCTCGTGCCCCCCACTGGGGACCTCGCCCACAACCCAGGCATGTGCCCTGACTGGGAATCGAACCAGCGACCCTTTGGTTCGCAGGCCGGAGCTCAGCCCACTGAGCCACACCAGCCGGGGCTCCCCCTCATTGAAAATGAGGTCTCCACGTTGAATGAGTTCCTCACACAGGCAGTGTATCTACCTGTGCATGCATAAAGTATTCTCAAGGGAGACTGTCACAATGTTATCAGATGTCTTTAAGTCACTATTTATCAATAATGCCATAAAGCCTCTTTTAAGGGTTTAAAAGGAGTTTAATAAGTGATTTTCTTGTCAGTAGTAAAACGTTTTAACACTAAATTCTCGACTGTCATGATTTAAAGAAATTAATTCATACAATTAAATTGCACAGCTATGTAAACAAAGCTCCTCTATTATATTAAAATAGAACACACTAAAGGGGAAGACAGAATCCTGAAGATTAAAGAATGGGGATGAAAAGTGTTGAACAGTTGAGGTTTACCAATAAGTTATAGCCTTTGCTTTTCACTCTTTGAACTGTAGACTGAAATGTATGCCCTGGTTCTTCATTACACGTAACGTGCTCATTTTACTCTGCTTTGTTTTTCTGCAGTAATGTGCATGGCTGGTATTGGACTTGTTGTATTATTCTTCAGTTGGTTGCTCTCTATTTTCAGATCTAAATATCATGGATATCCATATAGGTATGATTATTCATTTATGCAGCAATTACCTATACTTACAAAGATTAGAGTTGATGTTGCTTTATAATATTTTCTTTTCCTTTTTTTTTTGCTCTACCTCCAGACTGTTCTAGCTTCTAAAACAAAGAGATAGTCTTTAATTTAATTTAGGTATGTTGCATACAAAAATTAATTTAAGATATTTATGATATAATAGACAATAGTATGTGATTTCTTTTCTCAGGAACATCGTTCAGGGTTGTTCTAACATCACCTTATTTAAGCTAGAAATGTATAAAACAGTGTATGGGACATCTTATGCCTTATCTACTCAACACAGTTCCTTGTCTGCATGCTGTACTACCTCTTGAGAAGAAAGTTATTTTTAAAATGTTTTTGAAGACTTCTCACCTCTACTTTTTAGGGCTCTTTAGATGCCATAAACAGAACATATGATTAAAATCCAGTTTGTAGAGAGCATGCAATAGAATGTTTAAAAACATCTTGAAATGTTCACAGAAATCTCTAAGCCTCAGGGAGGAAATTACTCTCCTGGTTGTAAATTCTTGATTTTACTCTGTCGATAGCCAAGAGAAATGTACCTACATAGAAGTGGGGACCCAAAATAACATCCAGAATTATCTTCTGGAGGGTGTGCTCCTTGTAGTACAGGCTCGCCCTGCTAGGTGAGTGTTCTAGGAGCCCATCTGTATCAGTGCACCGGCTGGCATTGTTGTGAGAGGCTGCGTTCAGCTCCAGTGAATTTTTTTGAAGACTCATTCAGTGCTTTAGCCCATTTCACAATGGGTGATTTACGAGCGCACCTGCCCACAATGCACTGAGTGTTAGCAGTTTCTGACCAAAAATGGCATGACCCCTATGCCCCACACTCCCTATTCACCAGATCTCTCCCCAAGCAACTTTTTTTTTTTTGTTTCCCCTAATGGAAAAAATCCTCAAAGGGAAACGTTTTGCCAATGTGGAAGAGGTGAAACAAAAAACAGCAGAAGTATTAAAAGGCATCAAAATTAATGAGTTCAAAAACTGTTTTGAGCAATGGAAAAAAAGTCTCAATAGGTGTATTACGTTAAATGGAGAGTACTTTGAAGGTGACTGGTTTAAACATGTAAGAATAAATGCACAATTTTTTTATAAATAAACCCTGGGCTTTTTGGGGGGGCGTCCCCGCTCATAATTGGGATGGTCGTGATTGAGTTTAGTTGTATATCCTGAGTGCCAATTACTGTAATTCCTATTTTTTTAATATAACATTGTTGTGTTGTATAAAGGATTATGAACACTAAAGGTAAAGTATATCAAGAGATATTTTTTAAACATAATTTCATTCTTCATATTTTTAACATGTTTTTAGTAGATAATTTTGAACAGCTCCCTGGTTGATTCATTATATTGTGACATTCCTAAATGCCTTTTGATCAGTGAACAAATAAATTAATTTGCATTTTTTCTTGCAAACTTATTTAAGACTAAAACCTCCTAGTACTTTGATGTTTGACTTGTAATCTTCCAGCTTTATACTCTTATTGTTTTGTGTAAATACAGTTTAAAATACTTTTGCCTCTGTAGAATACTACCTGGGATGCATGGTAAATTTTGCTGGGACTTCTATTACTTATTTGATTATTATGGTTAATTCAATTATTGTTGTCTACTTTCAGGAGATATTTTAACTTGAAGTTATGTCTATTTCCTTTTCTCTTAAGACTACCTCAGTATATCAGGGTTTCTCACTTTTTGTTATCAGTACTCAAAGTTTATTATATTGGGTTGGCCAAAAAGTCTGTTTAGTTTTTTTCTGTAAAGACACGTTTTTCCTTTCCACCAGTAACTTTATTGATTGGGATATTTCGAATATGTCTGCTCTCTCTTGCTTGGTATAACATTGATTGTTCTCAATTAATGTCCCGATTCGATCGCTGTCAGCTTCAACTGGTCTCCCCGACCGTGGAGCCTCGTCCAGCGGGAAATCTCCAGCACGAAACTTCACAAACCACTTTAAGACACATTTGGTCAGTCACAGCACCTTCTCCATAGTCCGCACAAATCTTTTTTTTTTTTTTGCGTTTCAGTTGCATTTTTACCTTTCTTGAAATAATAAAGCATAATATGCCGAAAAGTGTATTTTCTTCCATCTTCGATATTAAAATGGCTACACAAAAGTTCACCAATTTTGATAAGTGTGTGTGTGAGAAGATTTTATTTACTTTATTTTTAGAAAGCAGGGAAGGGAGGGAGAAAGGGAGAGAAACAGCCATGCGTGGTTACCTCTTGCACTCTCCCATTACTGGGGACCTGGCCCGCAACCCAGGCATGTGCTCTGACTGGGGAATCGAACCAGTGACACTTTGGTTTGCAGGCTGATGCTCAATCCACTGAGCTACACCAACCAGGGCTTGATAAGTTGGGTGTTTTGTTTTTGTTTTTGTTTTTGTTTTTGTTTTTGTTTTTAATGCATGCTGATGACAGCCGCCACAGTACAATCTTAACAAAAGTGTTTCAAATGAAGTTGAGGACAACTAAGCACTTCTAGAGCCATCTTATGGAAAAAAAGAAATGAACTTTTTGGCCAACCCAATTCATGCACTCAAACATTCTTTGCTCTGTTAAAAGTCAAGATATTTATTAGAAGTAAAGCCTACCTTTTTTTGGAGACTAATAGTTTGGTATATATTTTTGTTTCAGCTTTCTGATGAGCTAAAAAGGATCCCAGATATCTGAGACACTGGAGTAATGGAAACTGAAAAATGAAAAAAGGTGTATGTGCGAAGAGAAGAATGAAATTTGTGTATTTTGTATTACCTCTTTTTTTCAAGTGATTTAAATAGTTAATCATTTAACCAAAGAAGATGTGTAGTGCCTTAACAGCAATTTCCTGTCAAAATCATGAAGTATTTGGATACAATTTTTTTTCTTTACTTTCCCTTCCCAGTAAACTTCATGGAACATTTAACTTAGTAGTGTTAAGAATAATATAAAAATTTTAAAACTATGACTCCATTTTAATTAGAACAAGGTTCAAAACTGCTTTAGTTAGCTTTTGGCCATATGATTTTATTTTATCCAAAGGCGGGGTTGGGGGGGAGTCCTAACCAGGTGTTCCTGCATATACCTATACCTGTAACAGATAAGTACTACGTCAGGAATCCATTCTTAGCTTTTCCATTTTTGCATGGATGTGTGTACTTTTGCACATTTCTCCTTTTGGGAAGAGAAATCATATATGCTATGTGGTCTTCTGAAAATACAACACCATTCTTCAGAGTTTATGTCGCGCCTTTAGACAAAAAAAGACTGGCCAGTCCTCCTCCGTCTTTCCTACTGAGATGCAGTGCTGGCTCCCTGTGCTTCTTGGTAGCTGTAGATGTTAAAAAGTATCTCTCAGTACAGGCTTATGATTTCTGCACGAGTATGGAAGTAACTACCTAGTATTTGGAAAGATTTAAGGTTCATTCTGTCTCCCTAGTTTTATTTAAGGCAGGACACTATAATAAAAATGAAGCTTAGTGCTAAAAATCAGTGTAACTTAAAAATGGTCTAAAATGTTTCTGCAAATTAGAGGTTGTCACTTAACTTCATTTGTACCTAAGAGAAAAAAATAGGCTTATCTGGTTAATTTGGTTTCTATGTTAGGGTTACAACATATTTCAATAACCCTTGTGTTTAGGAAAAGGACTCCCGTAGATTAGGAAAAGACAGTCATGGGATATTGAATCATTGCCTGTGAATAGGAAGTAAATGTTTCTTGAAAGCTGTTCTTTGTTTGCTATTATTTTAGCCTTTATTCTCCATTTTAAGTGGTGAAACAAACCTTAAAGTTACTTTGTTTTAATTATCTTTTTTTTTGCCAGTGAAAATAACCATATGTGCTAACCAAATTTCTGTGAAGTATGAAACTTGATGGTGATATAGATCTAGCTATAACCTCCCCATAGTTACGAAGAGTATACTGAAATGCCACTATTATGGAAATATGAGAATGATTGTGAAACAAAATTAAATCTTAGAAGTATTGAATTAAAATAATACTGTGACTGTCTGCTACTATTTACTATCTAATAAATCTTCCATGTGATCTAAAAGTCCTATATAATAGAGGTTTGCAGAAAGAGATGGATATAAGTGTCTAAAAAGAAATGTTTCATGTGAGTTTTTTAATGTGATTTTTGTTAGTAGATTTGGTGGGTGGAGGGATGTAGTCTAACTTTTTCTCTTCAGTGGAGCTACTTTTTGTTAATTACTCCCCTGTAAATTGTGTGATTCTGGATTCCTCATCTGCTGTTCTTATACTTGTCTCAGGCCAAATAAACATGCTGTGATTCTTATGAGACTTGTATGAAGAAGCCCTGATTTGTGCAGACTGACCAGGGGAACACTACTGCCATGTAATCTCTGTTAGCTCCAGATAATTTGCCATGAGCATTGAAAGAATGACTTTTTTACATTCGTTTTATCTCCCTTAAGAGCACATTCTTTTTCTGTAAGGAGAAAAGTTGCATTCTGGCTAAAATCTGTAGAAAGCAGATTTACTACACTTAGAATAGTATTAGTGTTACCTTTGTGGAAATTTTGAAATTCGCTTTCATCTGAAGTGCCTTAAGTAGACTCTTACTTTACTTTTCTAGTAATGGTTTAAATATTATTTGTTATGCATTGTTAAAATACTATTAAAAAATGACACATTGTAGTGGCAAAGATAACCAAATGTCTGGCTGTTTGCTTTTTGACCATATCAATAAACTTTTACAATCTAAATTCTGAGTTTTTTTTTTATTAATATCTAAAGACGGGTGAATTTAAAACACTACACTAGTATTGTAATAGGATATTCCATTTTGAAATTAAAATTAAATTTCTTATCATCCTGATGTCAGTGAATTGATAGGCCAATTTCCTTAAGTATTTCTAAGGTGAGATGCATTCTTCCAGGATGCCATACCTTATATTTCATAACTGTTGTCACCCGTTAGATTAGTCAAAACAGCCAAGTAGATGAATAGGTTGAACTAGCTTCTGTCCCAGTCAGTGGACACCATGACTAGGTAATTCCCTTTTGGCACTAAATAATTGATTTGAAACAGTTAGCCAGACAGATTATCAAGTTATTCGAGACTGGACAGCAGTACATTTGCAAACGGAGTAGAAACACTGGACAGCAGGTAAAGACATCTGGCTTTTAAATAGCTTTTAGTCCTTATTCTGTTTTTGTGTAGCTGTGCGGCCATAGCCAAGTCCCTCGAACCTCTCTGGACCTACTTTATTCTAATGTGACTGCAGTGGCCTAAATCATAAGTCACCATGGTTCCTTCTGGCACCGCTGCTTTATGATGCAAAATAGTAAAGGGGACCTCAAATTTTGAATAGATACAATTGTGATTTACAGGTGTGGTGTTAAATCAATTGAAATGTAGGATGTGTTGTAATCAGATTTTTGAGGAAATTATGAAATACTCGTGGCGACCACTAAGCTGCAAATTGTTTAATAATACGTATCGAAATACGTTTTAGAAAGGATACACTTGAAACCAACGTTAATATCATATCATGATTTAAATGGGTTCTGCCTAATCGTAAGCAAGGACGAGATCGTCCCACCTGTAATAGTGTGCTAATAGGATGAAAAATGAAAACCGAAAGGACCTTAATATCCATTTCATCAGCCCCTATCTTTTGACTGCTAAAGAAAACCTGCCCTGGAAAGGTGAGACGATTTACTGAAACATTCCAGGGAAATGCCCACAGGTTTCCCATTGACTGGAAATTCCCTTTAAATTGGGTTTCTTTTGGAGATATAAATTATTACTCCCTGGAGACATGGAAACTATAGTTAATTGACCTGGGTTGCTTCCTGACCTCTAGATTGCCCGTAGAAAGGTCCTAATGAGAGAGGCATTACCCACAGAGGCTGACACAGCTTTTGTAAGGCGGGAGGAGCTTCTGGTATAACTTCCCAGGAAGGCTTTTATTCAGAAGAGACTGCTCTTCAGAATTTTGTCTTTTACATCTGCTTCACTCCATGTTGTCAACTTTTCCTGTAACTAGGGGAAAATGCCACTGACTGTCAATCATAAAAGAGAAATGCAAATTAAAACCATGAGATACCACCTCACACCCATTTAGGATGGCTACTATCAAAAATAAAAACATGAAGGGTTGGTAAGAATACAGAGAAATTGGGACCCTTCTGCACTGGTTGGTGTGGGGAATCTAAAATGGTGTAACCACTATGGAAAACAGTATGGAGGTACCTCAAAAAATGAAAAAGAAGTACAATATGATCCAGCAATCCCACTTCTGGGTACATATCCAACAGGATTAAAAGCAGAATCTCAATGAGATATTTGTACACCTACAGTTATAGCACCATTATCCCCAATAGCCAAAAAGTACAGACAACCATGTGTTCACGGGTGGGTGAGCAGAAAAACAAAAGGTATATACATACAAAAAAATATTCAGCCTTAAAATGGATGGAAATTCTGACAGAACACAGATAAACCTTGTTAGGGCATTATGCTAAGTGAAATAAAGCAGCCATAAATGAAATACTGTGTGATATCACTTATGTGAGGTACCTAAAAATGCACAGAGACAGGAAAGGATTGTAGAATGGTGGTTGCCAGGGACTGTGGGAAGGGGTACTAGAGAGTTATTGTTTAATGGATATAGAGTTTAAGTTTTACGAGATGACAAGAATTTTGGAGGCTTGTTGTACAACACTGTGAATGTTCTTAATGCTACTTAAATGTACATTTAAAAATTGTAGCCCTGGCTGGCGTGGCTCAGTGGATTGAGCACTGACCTGCAAACCAAAGGGTCTCCTGTTTGATTCCCAGTCAGGGCACGTGCCTGGGTTGCGGGTCAGGTCCGCAGTAGGGTGCATGCCAGAGGCAACCACACATTTCTTACTCCCTCCCTGCCCCTCTCTCTATAAATAAATAAATAAGAAAAATCTGTTACAAAATTGTAAAATTTATAAACTTCATGTACATTTTATTACAACTCAAAATTAAAACAAATGCTAATGCCTTAGCTCCAAGCCTATATTGGCATCTCCTCACTGTCGCTTTGTATTCGATCATTGTCCTGAAAATGTGCATACAGCTGGATAGAATATGACTTATGGTGGAAACACAGAAGCATGGTCTTCAGGCTCTTGGGTGACAATTTAAGGACACTAGGATAAACCCCACTTGCAGAATTTGTGATGATCCGTATGTCCCAATGAGTGCTTTGTAAATAATGACTTTCAGCTGTAACAGAACCCCATTAAGATGTGTTGGCTCCACCCAATATTCAGCCTTAGAAATGATCCATTTTGTCTGGATCTTCCAGTTTATAATGCCTGGCCCTGTCTGTGTGGCAAACCATTGTAGCTAGAGAACTTTGGGGTCTTAAGGATTCTTTATGATCTTCAAATAAATGTTTTCTCCCCGTCTTATTTCTGGGAAGCTTTCCTGACCTCCCATGTTGGCTTCTATATCCTTCCCGTCTTGGGTGCATGCCAATCTCTATTATTCTCGTTGCCCCGCCCCTCCCCTAAACTGCTGAGTTCCTTGGAAACAAGGCAATGTCTTACTCATTTCTGTGTGGTAATTTTCTAAAAAGCCTGCATAGTACATGCTCAGTCAAACTTCAGTGACTAAATAAAGGAAAAGATCTTTACTCTCAAGTGGCTTACTGTGTTGTGGTGGAAACAAACATGCAAACAAATGCAGTTCTTCCCACTAGTGGGGAAATGATACATTGTGGGCACAGACGAGGGTTTGACTGGTATTTTGGGATTGGGGTGGATGGGAAAGGGAGAGGCCTTCGTGCCAGGAATTGAAATTTTAAAGGATGGTTAGTTCACAAGTTAGATTTGTTTTTAAAGTACTGAAGTGCCAAAATATTATCATTATAATATCATTTCATTACTTGAAAAAAAATCTGAAGTCATAGTCATTTACATCCTGACTCATGCCGAAAGAGTTACGCGATACTTAGAAATTTCTAAATGAGCCAAAATGCACTACTTTAAAACCATTCGTACTTTTTTCTCTCGTTTTAAAATTCTCCCTAGGTATCTCATTTTGATTACCAATGGCCAAGTTATTAGTAACTCTGAACATCTTATATTTATCAGTCATTTGTATTTTCCTTAGACTCAATTTGGGACTCCATCTAATCACAAAGGTCTCCTATAAGTATCTCCACAGAATCAAGGTGGGGAACCCTTAGGGAAACAGAGGGGATAGTAGAAAAACTTGAGTAGAAAAGGGAAAAACAGGAGGCAGGTTTCTAGGATCCCCGAAAACCCAACTACTGCTCTCCCTCCACGGTTAGAGTTCCTCCTCATTCCTTCCTTTTTTTCCTTTGAATGTCAAATTTATTCTCACAATCCTGATTTTCTTCCTTCGTTGCTGTTTGGAAAGACTCAAGCCTGAATTACAAAGAATCCTTAATCCTAGTTCCTGGCTCCTTTTTCAGGGGCAGAAACATCTGAAGACAACATGTAGATAACTATGAGGATGTTTTTTTCTCATACGCTTATAAAATACCGATGTTTTGATAATATAAAAAATAAATACTAAAATACCACCATTCCCATTTTGCCGCAGTATTATACATATCAGACTGAAGTTCCAACAGCTTATCAGGAGAAAGAAAGATGGATTTTCCTGATGGCGACCAGCTACCTAGTTCCATCAAATTTTAGCTCCGATAAAGATTGTATTAGGAATAAATATAAGAAAAGATGCACAAGACATATACTGAAAATTACAAAAGGTGTATCCTAAATTCCGGACACAGGCCTGGCTGGTGTGGCTCACTGGATCGAGCGCCAGCCCGTGAACCAAAGGGTGGCCGGCTGGAATCTCAGTCAGGGCACATGCCTGGGTTGGGGTCAGGTCCCTGGTAGGGGGCGTGCGAGACACAACTGCACATTGAAGTTTCTCTCCCTACCTTTATCCCTCCCTTCCCCTCTCTCCAAAAATAAATAAATAATACCTTTCCTTTTTCAAAAAAGGATACACCCTGTTCATAGAGTTTAAAACTCAATCTTGTAAAACTTAATTTCTATGTCAAATCCAATAAAAGTTCCAGCAGGTGTGTGTGTGTGTGTGTGTGTGAAGACTGAAACACTGATTTTAAAATTTACATACAGCCCTGACATTGGGCATCCTCCTACACACCAAAAGCTCACCGGTTTGATTCCCAGTCAGGGTATATGCCTGGGCTGTGGTTTGATCCCTGGTTGGGGCGCGTAAGGAAGACAACTGTGCTTGGCTGGTGTGGCTCAGTGGATTGAGTACCCACCTGCAAACCAGAGGGGCGTGGGTTCGATTCCCAATTAGGGCCCACGCCTGGGTTGCGGGCCAGGTCCACAGTAGGGGGCGCATGAGAGGCAACCACACATTCATGTTTCTCTCCCTGTCTTTCTCCCTCCCTTTCCATCTCTCTAAAATTAAAGACATAAAATCTTTTTTTTTAATTTACATAGAAATGTGAAGAACCAAGAACGGCCAAGACAGAAAATAACAGAGAAAACAGGTTGGAAGTCCCATTCCTTCACATAAACACTGAAAAAAAAGGCCGAAAACTTTCAGAATCAGCTTTGTTGTAACTCTGGAAAACAGTCAAAACTTTAAAGCAACCAAGTGAATGCTGAATCAAGAAAAGGGAAACATAAGCATGGTGGGAGAGCTTTGTGCTCTTTTAGCTTTGAACCCCACCCCCACTTTGGTATGGCAGAGTGTTTTTTTAAAATTGATTTGAGAGAGAAAGAATAGAGAGAAACAGCAATTTGTTGTTCCATTCATCAATGCACTCACCAGTTGACTCCTGCGTGCACCCTGACCGGGGATTGAACCTGCAAACCTGGCATGTCCAGACAACGATGGAACAAACTGAGCTACCCTGCCAGAACGTGTGGTAGAATTTTAAGGCCAACAGTCTGTTCCCAGTGTGGGCAGCTGGTCAAAGAAAGAGCAGAGCAGACCTTGTTCCCAACAAATTGTATTTCTCTGTGTTTGCCCCCATCTGTGGGTTCCCCGAAGGAATGACATAAGGGGCTTGCCTTAATTTTACCTAACTCAGAAATCCCTCAGGTCAGAAAAGCAGCTGTGTATGGGATGTTCTGGAAAATGCTGAATGACAAATGAACTACCCGCTGCTCCCTGAGGCAGAACTTTGCAGTTGTGTCAAACAATAGATATGCCAAAAAGCCTGGGAGGAAAAGCTGAGAAAAGACTTGACTTTGGAAAACCAAGGCTTTATATACACAGAACAGGATGCACGCTCCGAAAACACTTCAATTCTCTAAGCTTTCACTGCTGGCTGGTTTTTACGCTCAGTGGGAGCGGGAAGCGAGGGCTAAAGCGGGGTCGTAAACAGACTGGCTAAGTACCAGAGAGGAAAGCTTACCTCTGTACCAACACACGACCAATGGACAAACATTGAGAAAGTACTTTCTTTTTTTGCATCTAGGTGTCTAAGGAAATCACTCTCAAACCATTAGCTGACCACTAAGGCAGTGAAACAGAGACTTCCATGTCCACACCTGACAAAGAATACTGTCTTTACAAAAATAGTTTAGCCCTGGTTGGTGTGGCTCAGTGGACTGAGTGCCGGCCTGAGAACCAAAGTGTCACTGATTTGATTCCCAGTCAGGGCACATGCCTGGGTTGCGGGCCAGGTCCCTGGTAAGGGGCGTGCGAGAGGCAACCACACATTGATGTTTCTCTTCTTCTCTTTCTCCCTCCCATTCCCTCTCTAAAAATAAATAAATAAAATCTTTTTGAAAAATAGAGTGTTGGAAGAAAAAAGGTCGATCAAGGACTCTGGGCTGAGAGCAGGGGTGAAGGGCTTGAGCCAAAAAGAAAAGAACAGAACTCATAGACATGAACAACAGCGTGGTGATTGCAGGGGTGGAGGTGGAAGAGGGGATTGGGGGCATAAATGGTGGTGGAAAAAAATAAAATAAGTAGAAAGAATTCTATATCTGGCGTAATGATCCTTCAAAAATGAAGGAAAGCTCTGCCTCAGTACGGGTAGCTCAGTTGCTTAGAGCACTGTCCCGATACGTGAAGTTTGTGGGAGTTTGATCCCTGGTCACAGCACATACGAGAAGACAAACCAATGAAGGCATAAATGAGCGGAACAACAAATCAATGTTCT
>PVJD01009937.1:0-58031 GCA_004026545.1 Mormoops blainvillei
CTGCAAAATTCCTTCTGTAACATACAATGCCATATTTATAGGCTCCAGGAACTAGGACATGGATATCTTTGAGGGATGTTATTCTTCCTATCACAGAGTGGCTGGAGAAAGAGACATGTACTGTACAGAATCACAATGACCATCAGCAGAGAAACCCACAACCTGGAGAGCACAAGTGAAGAACAAAGTGAGAGAACCACAATCTTTTTATGACTCCCAAAAATTAGCAAAAGCTACTCTATTAGAATAAAAAAGAGGAGCCCAACAATATGTGATTATAATAATAAGAACTAACATGTATGGAGCATTTACTAGAGCCCAGCTTCTCATGCAAAAAAGATATTGTATGTGGTATTATTAAACCACATTATATAAATGAGGAAAGAGAGGTTATTCAGAGATTAATGGAAATTACCTGAAACCTCACAGCTAAAAAGTACTACAAATGGTATTTGAGTCTAGTTCTATCTGATGGTGAGAGCTGAGCTAATATTTTATTAAAGTGGCCTAACTGTTAAACATCCTCGTACCAGAAGCTTGAGATGATAGAAAAGTATTTCTTGTTCATGTAACAATAGTCCAATGTGAATATTTGATGGACAGTTTTCTCTGGGATGATTCTAGACCCCAGGCTCCTTCTGCATGTGGCTGTGCTATCTGCAAAGCCTCAGGGTGACTTGCTTATTGTTGTTAGTTCTTTTTTTCTTTTTTTTCTTGTTATTGAATTTATTGGGATGACACTGGTTAACAAAATTATACAGGTGTCAGGTGCACAATTTACAACATATCACCTGTATACTGCATTGCATGTTTACCACCCCAAGTCAAGTCTCCATCTATCAGCATGCCTGTGTTTTAACCACCTCCTTCCAAAAGGGACATATCTCTTCTGCTCACATTCCATTGGCAAAAACTGGTCATATGAGCTCATCTTCCTGCTGGAGGCTGAGAAATCTGGCTTCTGGCTGGACAACCACTTCCCAGGAAAAATGCTACACTTTGAATGGGAAGCATAAATTGGTGGACAGCTGACCATCTCAGCCATGACAATAATGATACATGAATGAATGGGTAAATGAGCAAATGAGAGAGAGAGAGAGAGAAAGGAAGGTAGGAAGGAAGGAAGGAAGGAAGGAAGGAAGGAAGGAAGGAAGGAAGGGGGGAAGGACGAGAGAAAAATCTTGTTTCCTATATTCCTACAAACAAAACTAAAGGATGCTATGTATATAAATGTGCCCACTTGGCAAGAGGAGAGCTAACTAATCACCTAAATAAATAAAGGAGGATTCAGGCTTGCTAAACTCTCTACAGTTTTCAAAACAGCATCAAGAGACTTCTGGTCGAGATGGATGCGTAGATAAACACGGCTCACCTCACACAACCACATCAAAATTGCAACTAAACTATAGAACAACCATCACTCAGAACCATCAGAAATTGAGTTGAATGGAAGTCCAATAACTACAAAATTAAAGAAACCACATTCATCCAGACTGGTAGGAGAGAAAGAACATGGAATGGGCTGGTCCCATACCCATATGTGATAGATAAAATTCAGGATGAATATCTCAGGGGTGAGGTGTCCCAGCCCCATACCAGGCCCCACAGTCCAGTTTTTCAGTGCCAGGAAGATAAGTCCCTGTAACTTCTGGATGCAACAACTGGTGGGAATTGACTCAGTAGAAGAAACTTCTGGAATCCCAAGCAGATTCTCTTAAAGAACCTGCACACACACTTACTTAGACTTCCTCCCTCTGAGCTCCAGCACGGGGGTAGCAGCTTGAAAGGTATCTGTAGCATACAAGGAGGAACTGAAGTGTCTGAATCAATGAGAAAACTGGAGGACAGCATTCTCCCAAAGAGAAAGGCAAGCAGAGGTCATTGTTCCTTTCCTGAACCCTCCCCCCTCAGAGCCAGCAGACAGGGGCCATATCTGATATTCCACCAACCTGGCTAACACTGTTTACTCAATCCTGGTGATGCCCTGAGGCTCCACCCCACCCAACTTATGGATCCACCCAAGCTCTTAATAGTAGCTTTTCCATATGAGTGACTGGTCTTGGCTCATGCTTCACAGCTTCCTAAATTCTCTCAAACAAGCAACAGCTGGCCTCAGCGAGGCCCCAGCCCCCAAATCTCTCGCTAAGTGGCCCAGGCCTGGTACTAGCAGTGGCCAGCCTAGATTCACAGCCTGACTTTGCCTGGGAATCTCCAAGCCCAGCACAAGTAGTAGCCACCTGCACTTGCTTTGTAGTTCATTCAGGGTGGCCCTGGGAACAACACAGGTCGGGGCTGACCTTGGCCTGCACCACCAGGAAAACCCAGAGCATGCACACCCAGTGGACAGCTACAGACCACATGAAAGCACCACCACTCTGCCCCTGCATAGCTGATCCTCTATGGAGGGCAGAGGTTGGTGGTCAGTGGTCACAGCCATTCCTTGCAGCTGACTGGCCTGGATAAATCCCTCCCATTAGCCTGCCAATAGTAATCAAGCCTCAACTACAAGAGAAGGGTGTATTCAGCCCACACGGAGGGCACACCTTGAGTACCCAGCATGGGTGATAGGGGATACTGTGCCACTGGACCCTATAGGATACCTAGTATATTAGGTCATGATATCAAGACAGGGAGTCTTGGCAGCTCTACCTAATATGTAGAAACAAACACAGAGAGGTTGCCAAAGTGAAGAGACAAAGAAACATGGCCCAAATGAAAGGATAGATCAAAACTCCAGAAAAACAACTAAATACAATGGACATAAGCAATCTGTCAGATACAGAGTTCAAAACACTGGTTATAAGGAACTTAGGACCTCAACAGCATAAAAAAGATCCAGTCAGAAACAAAGGATACACTAATTGAAATAAAAAACAATTTATAGGTAATCGAGTAGAGTGGATAAAGCCAAAAGTCAAATCAATTATTGGAACTGGAATTATAAGTTCCAATTATAAGGAAGCAAAAAAAAAAACAACCAATCAGAACAAGAAGAAAAAAGAATTTTAAAAAATGAGGATAGTGTAAGTAGTCTCTGAAACAACTTCAAGCATTCCAACTTTTGCATCACAGGGGTGCCTGAAGAAGAGAAAGAGCAAGAAATTGGAAATCTATTTGAAAATATAATGGAAAAAATACTTCCTTAATTTGGTGAAGGAAATAGACATACAAGTCCAGCAAGCACAGAGAGTCCTAAACAAGATGGATGTAAAGAGGACCAGTCTAGGACACAACATAAGTAAAATGCCAAAGGTTAAAGATAAAGAGAGAATCTTAAAAACAGCAAGAGAAAAGCAGTCAGTTACCTACAGGGGAGTACCCATAAGGCCATCAGCTGATTTCTTAAAAGAAACTTTGCAGGCTAGCAGGGATTAACAAGAAACATTAAAAGTCATGAAAAGCAGGGACCTATAGCTAAGATTGCTCTACCCAGTAAAGCTATCATTTAGAATCAAAGGGCAGATAAAGAGCTTCCCAGACAAGAAAAAACTAAAGGAGTTCATCATTACCAAACCATTAATACATGAAATGTTAAAGGGACTTATTTAAGATAAAGAAGATCAAAACTATAAACAATAAAATGGTAATAAATACATATTATCAACAACTGAATCTAAAAAACAAACTAAGGAAACAAGAAGAATAGAGACAGAATCATGGATACAGAGAGCATTTTGATGGTTGCCAGATGGGACAGGGGTGTGGAGGAAGGGGTGAAGAGGTGAGGGGATTAAGAAGTACTAATAGGTAGTTACAGAATAGCCATGGGGATATAAAGTACAGTAAAGGAACTTGAGTAGCCAAAGAACTTAAATGCATGATCAATAGACATGAACAAAGGTGTGGGGATTGCCTGAGGGAGTAGGGGTGCTGCTGGGTGGTGGGGGGCAAAGGGGGAAAATTGGGACAACTGTAATAGCATAACCAATACAATATAATTTAAAATTTTTAAAAAAAAACAGCATCAAGACATTCCACCTTTACTGAGGACACAGCGTACAGAGATACACAGTTGTATGTGTGTGTAATAAAACCCCGATGTTTTGCTGGACACTTGGATGTTCATTGACAACTACATTCCAATCATCTTCAACACTGGTGTAGCAAATATGTTCTGGATGATGGAATGTAAACATAACTGCAATATGAAACTTCTGACAGACTGTCCTTAAAGGAAAAGGGTTCCTTTTCTTCCCTTCTCTTCTTCCTCCTTCTTCCAGGCTGAAGAAGTTTGGATCATGAATAGATTTGTTGGGGGAACAAGCTAGAGAGGGATCCTCAGTCCCCACTGATCATGAGGTTGCCAAATATCTGGTCAGTCCCAGATAGCAAAAGCAGACTTGGTTTGCTTAGGGGAGATACAAATTTCTATCATGATAGAAATAGGTCATTGTTGTCTTCAGTTTTCTATCACCTGCAGATGGTCCTGAGCCTAAAACACACATGAATTTGTTTCTCTTTATCAAAAAGTGTCATATAAAGCACACCAGTAATGACCAAAGTAGCCCCCACAATTATTTCTGCAAATCAGAGGATTTACCTGGAAACCTCATTTTCATCACTGGCATTTTGCCTTCCCACCCTCAGTCACTTCAGCTAGTGTCACTAATGGCAGAGCCTGCTGGGCAGGCTTTGGAATGACTTGACAAACAAGAAGAAATGAAGGGTTTTCTCATAGGTCTTGCCCACAAGTTACCTCAGTGTCAAGCCACTTTTGCTGCTGAGTAGCTGGTGCGTTGGGTTAAAAGTACAATGGTAGAATTCCTTCCAAACAACTGTCAAATGCTTAGAAATTGCAGCTTCCTGTTAGCCTTGTAAACCATTAGCAAGAGAATATCAAAAGTGACCCAGTTCCTACTGACACTTTCACACTGAGATTTGTCTTATCTAATAATACCTTCCCGGTTGGTACTGCTAATGAAGATAACCTACAATCCTGGTTTGGAGGCTGACAAGGCAGGATTCTGCAGCTGCACAGTGATGATATTTCTGTGGACGGTTTTGCTTGTCAGTGGGAAACACGAACTCTCAGTTTTGACTTCTACAGAATCTCAGAGCTCCAGGATGGTCAATTGGCTCCAGTTCCTAGCTCCAGGGAAGGCCCCAATAATATCATTGCTGACTTTTTCTTCTTAGAGCAGTAGTTTGCAATATTATTTGACAATGAATGCTTAGAGAAAGTGATGATGCATTGTATGGACCACCTCCCTAGACAGGAAATACACATGTTCATGCAACACAAAACTTTGCCCATAATTTCCTGAAATTCTAGGGCCTCTGAAGTCCACCCACAAGTCCTGAATCCCCAGTTAAGAAATCTTGCCTTTGAACCCCAGAGCAGATTGATAACCTCTAAAGGCATTTAATTTCCCCTTAGAGATAGATTTCTCCCACTATCCCTCCTAAGCAGAGTAGACCAAATCAATTCTAGAGGCTTCAGCTGTTCACCGGCTTTACTGTCATTTACGACCAACCATGAGAGACATGCCACACACACCCCTTTCCCACTTTCTGCTCCAAGTCCTTTATCTGACTTTTAAGTCCTAACTACCTCTCCTTTCCTGCTTTATTTCACACAAGCAAACCGCTCTTGGTCATGTTGGACGTGTGTTTGCAGTTTCCCAAGCATCCCAAAGAGGCTTCTTCTGCCCTCTGCCTCTGTTCAGACAATTCCCTACCTCTCTACACCTCTTCACCCAACACCATCTCTCAAAATACCACTCTTTCATCAAGACTCTGGAAAAGAGATTTCTCTACAAAGGTTCTCCTGAACACTCCCTTTGAGCTCTCAGTCTGAGCTTGAAAATCTGCTATGGAACATGTCACCCTTCCTAATGGATTATTTGGTCCTCCATACAGCAGAATATTTGAATTCTTATGGTTTGAAATCAAAATGATTGGGTTTCAGTCCTGGTTCTGTCTTTCTTACCGTGTGACCTTGTGTACATTTCTTAACCTTTCTGCACTTCAGCTTCTTTATTGATAAAATGGACATAATAACAGTTCTCATTACATAGGTTTAAATGAGCTAATGCATGTAAAATTTTTAGTGTAGTGCCTGGTACACTGAAAACATTTGATAAGGAGTAGTTATTTTTTACTTTAGTTAATCAGATATTTTTTGTCCCCACCCCCTAACCTTAAACTACCAGGTAGTTGAGGGTATGGCCTGGGTCTTAGTCATCAGTTTACACCACATAGAAACTAGTAAAAATACTTTGCACATAATAAAGAATCAGTATATGATATTTGAATGAAAATGAATCATCCATAAAAACTTTACCTAAGAACTTCAGACAGCATTGTCATCATCTATATTTTATGAGCAGATGAGAGGCCATAGAACAGTAAGATGGATGTTCTATTGAGACTATAAATTATTCCAAGTCTTTAAAAAAACATCCTGTTCTCAACTCTCTGTCCTAATCCCAGGATTTTTATTCTACCATGAAGGATATGACAAGAATTCCTATTTTCTCCAATTACGATTCGATCCTGTTCAACTACACAGTAACTCACGTAGCAGCTAGCGCATGCCAGGCACTGTGGTGAGCAGTGGGGATCAGAGGTGTCCTTCTTGGGCCCCTGTAAAACAGGTGCCTTCTTGGTGCTGGCATTCAAGTTTAGGGCCCAGGTTACATAAGCATTTTTATATTCTGTGAGCTCAAACCTCAATGCCAGATGGCAACAGGACTGTAGGATTTTCTTGTGACGAGAGTTATATTCTTATGTTAAATGACAGAACAGTTTGTCATACTTCTTTACAAAATAATTCTAATGATAAGTATAGAAAATTTACTAGATCCCTTCTGACCACTCAGCTCACTAAGCCAACCCTAAAAAGACCCCTTTGCTACGCAGAAAGACTGGATACAATGTAACAAAAACATTTTCCACATAACCAACTTTGATAATGAAAAAAAAATGGATACTCAGTTGCCAAAAATGGTATGAACTCGAGTCAGAGGAATAAATATGAGCTGATACCAGGAGGAAGGCACAGAAGTTTCAGTTGGAGTTATGGTGTCTAATGCCTTGAGAAAACAAACAAAATAATGTGAGTTTTTTTTGGAGGGAGAGTTGGAACTGAACTCCCTACATAAACATATCGTCTGCCTGGAGTTTTGTAAAGTAAAAGAAAAGCCACCTAGGGAAACAAAAACTCTTGAGCCTACACCACATTCAGTGTAGGGGTCTTAATTTATAATACTTTCATGACTCAAAACCTCTAGCTGTTAATTTAACATAATCTAGGGCCATTCAACACACACGCACCACTTCCCAAGGAATTCAGCTAAAGTAGAGGCAAGATATTTCTCTAGAGACACTTTCAAAGGTCACCTTCTCTTGGTTGTTGCAAAGGTACTTGAACTCAGTATGGAATCATCCTGATATCAAACCTGGCTATCTGCCAATGTACCCTCTCAAGAATGACACCACTCCCCATTAAGGCACACAAATCTTGGGCATAGTCCTTGATACCCACACTGATCTATTACTAAGGTTCATTGATTTTTTACCTTCTAAATATCCATAAAATCTTTCTATTTTCTCCCCATTTCCAACAACCCATCCTAATCCAAACCACTGCCATCTCTCACTAGTCTTCTAACTGGTGTTTACCTTGTACCTACTCCATCAGGTGGAACCATATAAAATTGCCATCTTATAGGACAAAAAGTACAAAAGTGGCTATTTCAAGGATTCAGCCTATGAAATTTATCTTTTCATAAAGCAAATTTGGTATGTTGCACCCGCCTCTTTCTTAAACTTCCTATGGCTTTCCTCCTTCTCTTAAGACAAAGACAAAGCTCCTAAGTATGGCCTACAATGCCATTTGGTCCCTACCATCCTGTCCAGCCATATATCCCCCACTCTTCCTCATTTCCTCTGTACCTGACCCTACCGCCTTTCTTCTAGTGCCTCGTCCTCCCCCATGTTTCCTTTTCCTGCAAAGCTCCTCACACATGCTGTTTCCACTGCCTAAAATATTCTTCTAACCCCTCTTTGATTGTACAACTCCCTGTCCTTCAGACCTCGAGAGCTTTGTCTGAGCTTCCTGGTCTCATCAAGGCATAGTCTCCTAATGTGAAGGGCACCTCCTCCAAAAGAGTTTTCCCAATGACAATTTTACATTTATTTGTGTGATTATTTGATGTAAATTTGCCTCTCCTACTAGAACTGAAAGTTTCATGAGGATAGGAGCTGAGTTTGTTCTCAGTGACCAATGAATTCCCAGACCAATGCCGGACACAGAGTAAGTACTAACATGTTTTTGAGTAAATGAAACATTCAAAACTACGGAGTGGTGGAGTGAAGAGACGGGATGCAGGGTGACCCAGGTGGAGAGTGATGTAACGGTCCTGTAGGAGAAGGTGAGCACCTGAACTAAGGCCTGTTTTCCTTGCATTACAATGGCTCATCTTTTCCTTCAGGCCATTTAGGTTCATTTTTATGAACAAGGAAACTAGAGATATCAAATGACTTATCCGGAGTCACAAAAAAATGGCAGACCTAAGATGCTTATCCAAGTTATCTGACTCCAAATCCAGTCTTCTATTTTTTATTTTTTTTAATGAGATAAGCAGAAGAGATAGCAAGAAGCCCTGCAGTGAGAGCCAGGAATTTCGACACCTATAGAAGCCAGACAGATAATGTAAAGACTAATAAGACAGGCCAGAGCTTAGATAAGAGGGAAGGTCATGCCACCTAACTTTAGCTCTAAATTATTGTTGGTACACAGGAGTGGGAGCTCAGTATTTTTAGGCTCTCTGAATTTTTAAGAGAAGTTGAAACCTGGACTTTTGTATAAAATCATTCTGGTTTTAAAACATCGTGCAGATCAAGCAGAACATGTCTGCAGGAGGCATGTGAGCTGTCAATACCAATTTGCAATCCCCAATCTGCATGAGTGCGGAAGCAGCAGGGAAGATGCCCTGTTGTCAGGACAGACCTGTGCTTGTACCTTGCGTAGAAAGGGTTTGGGCAGGGCTCTCATAAGCAATCTTGGCAATAGGTATCCAACATGAACTTTGATGGGTCCATGAAACTAAAAGTTAGGATCAGTTAATTTATAACTGGCTTTATTTTTTTCCAAGATCTCTATGTTCTGTTAAAGCAAAGAAACAACCACTGTAGGAGGATAAACAGCTTCATTAGGCGATACCTGAGGAAGGAAACATGCAAGGAACCCAAACAACCTGAGAAGGTGTAGGTTACTGACCAGGCTGTTCTTGCAAAGAAAATAGCATCCAAAGATAAGCTGATAATGGCCCTTAAGGTAATTCAAATTTCCTTTAGGACATGATAGTCACTTTCAAAATGCCAGCAATCATGGGAAAGTTCATCTTTATCTCTTTGTGGGTTCCTTTCTCTAGTGTTTTTCACTGAAGGAATAAAAGGATGTCACAAACCGCTCTTCCAAGAGAGAAGCTGTCATCAAATAAATGTCTGCCTCAGTTTCGGTTCCTCTAACTCTGGAGGTGACTGGAATGTAGAAGAGCTTCACAGATTTTCACAATTTGGCAGCAACTAAGTACATGCTTCTGACATTGTCAGGACATTTTTTCCTATGATGTTTATTTACTCAATTAAATCACTAGCAACTCAGTCACCATGGCCTTCACAAAAGTAATTTTGTGAAGCATATTTCTCTTACACTCACATGTAATTTTTAAAAGGCATCAGAAGCCAACAGAACTCAGTAACAACCTGCACATATTCCTGGATCATGGAAAGAGGAACCATTTAATTGCTGTCCTGGATAGTTAACATGTTTACATTGCTCTTGCATTAGCGAGGCTAGGCTAATTCCTAGAACAAATAACCCAGTAGTTTTGATGTATTCACGGAATGAAAATTTATCTCTTACTTCCATCCATCACAGTTCAATGCAGGCTGACGGGTAGGGAAATGTTGAGTTCTGCTCCAGGGAATTAGTCAGGGGCTCAGGATCCTTCCATCATGTGGTTTCATCATCCTCTTACTCCAGATGTTAGCAAACTTTTTCTGTAAAGGGTCATAGTAAATATTTTAGGTTTTGTGGGCCACATGGTCTCTGTCGCAGCTATTCAACTCTATTACTGTAGCATGAAAGCAACCATGGACTGTATGTAATTGCCTGAGCATGGTTGTGTTCCAGTAAAACTTTATTTACAGAAACAGGCAGTGGGCTACAGTTTGTCAAACCCTGCTCTAGGACCTTGTGCCTCTCTGCATTCAGATAGTGGGTAGATAAAGAGTGAGCACCATGGAAGATGCCCATGTAAAATTAATGCCAACTCCCATATAACTGTCATGAGGATTATACTAAACAGTGTTTGTGAAGTGTTTAGTGGGAAGGCCAGTGTATAAGAGTTGTTTGATAAATGACACTGTCATCTTTTTTAAAATCCAGAAATAAAGTACCTTTGGTATTTACAGGAGAAAGTGGTAATACTTAACTAAGGGAGATCAGGAAAGGTAACAGCTGATTTTCAGAGGGAGAACAGGATTTTAACCAACAGAAGTAGAGGAACAGCTTGAGCAAATATGTCACAGCTGGAAGCATTACAGGTTTAGTAAGCGAGTGTACTTCAGTTTGGCTGTTAACAACATAGGGTTATGTGAAGGAATTGTGAGGCAGAACTCTGGAAAGGTAAGAATGCTTTCAACACCAGGTTTAAAGTTCAGTGGCAATAAAAAGGCGCTGAAAATTGTTGAGAAGTATAAACACAAGTCCTGTGTTCCAAAAATCTGTTTGTGAATTCGTTGTGAGAAACGCCAATTAGCTGTCCTAACGAGTATATGAAATGGCAGAGTGCCAAACTAGTCTGCAGAAGCTAGGGTATCGGGTGTTTTAACCTGTAAATATCTGTGAAACATAATTGTTTCACCCAGTCAACATGCTCTAATTATCATTGTCTTAATCTAAAATAAACTTTCCTTGAAAAAGCTATTTAGTTAATGTACATAGAGATTTATAGACAGCTATTAAAATTACTGGAAAAGTATGCCATAATAAAATATAGACTCCATTTTTTGCCAACCCATGTGGATACTGAGAAAGAATTTGCATAAAGGTAAAGCCATGAAGACAAAAATATGTTTAGCTGGGTCTTCATTTCTAGATTCCTAAAAAGAACTACTTACCCCTAAGTGATGCAAATCCATTGAGCTTGTTCATCAGAACCCATCTGTGTTGAAAGCATTGGCTTTAACTGCCGTCTATAAAGAAGCCTCTTATTCTGCCTGCTGCTGGAGAAATCTGTTCTGAGAGTCAAATAATGTCTACCTAAACTGCGATTGAGTGTAAGCCCCCAAATTAGGAGGATCCAAGGCCAGTGCCATATTCTGATATTTAGTGTTAATCATCATTTATTCACTCATGTATGCCACAATTATGAGTATCTACTGTGTGCCAGATACTGTACTAATGACAGAGATAGCAGAGACAGTCCACCTGAAACAAGTGTTCACAATATAATATTATCATTTATTTAATGGGGGTATGTCCAGATCAAAGTGGTACATAAGAGGCATCTAAAATTGCCTATGAAGTCAGATAAAGCTTTTCCAAAAAGACAATATCTGAGCTGAGATGTTAAAAATAAACAGAAGTTTTACAGAGAATGGAAGGCCAACATCTCAGGTAGAGAGACCAACAAACACCAAAAGCATCTGATCATAAAACATTGTGCACATTCAACAAATATTTGCTAAGGGGATGGATAAACGGATGGTTAGATGGAGGGAGGTATGGATGCCCTTCTTTGGAAGCCCAGTATTGTCCTCCACCCAGAGGTAAGCCAATCAATCAGTCCTTGTTCCTTACAGATCTCCAGTGTGGCTTGAAGTTTCATTGTAACTCTATCTCTGGCTCTCCAGAAGACATGCTCACTTTTCTGATTCAGTTAAGAATTTAAAACCTTGATAATGACAGGTTTTCATCCTAATGCAGTTTTAGCAAACAGGGTGCTGAATACAAACCCGTACCCCAGCGTGCTCAGTGCTGAGCTTGTGCTGGGGAGAGATGGCCAGGGAGATGTGATTGGGCCACCAGTAAATTCTAATCTCACTAAAGAATCAAGATTTGTATTCAAGAAGTAAATCAGAATTCAGAAGGTACCAAACTGTATAATTTGGATTCAAAGTTATACAAGAATTTGGGTTGCTCACAATCATTAATACAGCTGAAGTCAGAGTTCTGTCTCTGACAGACAATTCTCTGAAACACTTTGTGGAGATAAATTTCTTAGCGCCAGTTGACAGGGTTTGAATGTGGCCAATGTGGTCAACCTAAAGTATTTCTGGAGTTTCCTCCTTTCCATGAGGGTATGCCTGGCCTGGCAGACACTTTCTTTGCTTGCCTCTTTCCTACTTATCCCACCCTTGTCACTTCCCCTCTCCCCATTGTCTGTTTCATACTCAGAATTACAAGTAATAGAACAAATTGAAGGAGATTACGAAACTCAATGGAAGGAAACAGATGCAAGGAAAGCTGGGTAAAATCCCAGATTGATAAATCAAAAAGCAGAGTTTCCAGGTACTGAGCAGATTCTCATTTCTTCCCTTGAGAGTAGGAAGTGTGCCTCAGAGTGCCAGGCAAATGTCCCTTTGCCTTCTCTGGGTCTCTTTACCCTTGTCGCAAGGTCCTCAAAAGCCATCCTCTTACAAAGGTCCATATTAATTTTAGATGATCCTGGGTGTGGCTAGTATATAAAGATAGATTTGCCATGCCACTGAAAAGGGTCTTATATTTAAATCACTACAAAGAAAGCCGAGACAGGAGGTTGTAACAAAAATCTCCTTCCAAATTTTCTGTGGATTTTAGCTATCTCAAAGATATTTAGTATAAATGTGGGTACTTGAAAAGTACTCATTTGTGACTCACACACTGGTGCTGATTTTTTTTTTTTTTTTTGTAATGCAGATGCTCCTTCACTTACAATGGGGTTCAATGCTGATAAACCCATTATAAGTTGAAAATATAGTAAGTCAAAAATGCATGTAATACACCTAACCTACTGAATATCATACCTTATACTAGGACACCTAAACATGCTCAGAACACTTAGATTAGCCTACAGTTGGGAAAATCATTGAATACAAGGCCAATTTGATAATAAAGTGTTGAATATCTCATGTAACTTATTAAGCATATCACTTTCAAACCATTGTAAAGTCAAAGAGTCGTAAATCAAACCATCATAAATCAGGGACCATTGGTATAGAAAAAGCCTTAGATATGTGGTAAAACCTTAGGTCCAACAATTCTTCTTCTAAGAATTTAGTTATAAACATAGTAAAACTATGAGGAGGATAATCAAAGCTTTGTTTATAGTATAAAAAATTGGAGACAACCATAGAGAAATGTTTAATCTATATTATGAGATAGTATGTATGGGAAGTGGTATTATAGGAAAATATTAAAGACAAGGGAGATATTTGTAACATATTGTGTTAAAAAGTTGGTTTCAAATTAATATAAACTATATGACCTTGTGTTAATAGAAAATATAATAAAAATTGTAACATCATAATGTTCATATTCTTTCTCCCTCTACCTCGAAAGTGAACTCAGTCTTTGCCTGACCAGGTTCCCAGGGCCACTGCTGCCATGACCGGCAAGCTACCTATATCATCCCCATCCATGACATTGTGCTTTAAGAAGAGTTCCTTTTTTTCTCAAATTCTTAGAATTTTGTCATGTGTAATCAGAATGATAGAGAGAGATGGAACCAAAGAGAGAGAAAAAGGAGGACTTCCACCTAAAGTGTAACTAAATCTATATAATAAAGTGCTGAAATATAGAGAAAAGGTATCTCGATGTGGGGGAGAGAAAGAGTTTTCTAGGGGATGTGAGAACAGGATAAGGGTGGGAAGAAATGGAATAAAAGAGGAGAGTTGTAAAAACTTACTATAGAAATATAGCTTTGCTGAATAGCTTTGGCAAATAGAGAATTTGAGTTTCTTAAATACTAATCTTGCTTGCTGGAACCAAAACTGCATGAGGGGCTTGGATCTATTAGGGTATATTTAGGTGCACATCCACAAAGAAGACTGTAGGTTTATCCACCAAGATATTAATATGATTTGGATGAGATCGTTTTGTTCTTTTTACATATCTATAATTTTCTTTTTTAAAAAATTGATTTTAGAGAGAGCAGAAGGAGGAGAAAGTGAGAGAGAGAAAAATATCAATGTGAGACAAAAACATCAATCAGTTGCCTCCCACGCACACCCCAACTGGGGATCGAACTGCAATGTAGGTATGTGCCCTAATTGGAAAATCGAGCCCACAACCTTCTGGTGTATGGGACAATGCTCCAACCAACTGAACCACCCAGCCAGGGCTACATATCTATATTTTCTGAATTTTCTAGCTCTATATGTCTGAATAAATAATTGCTTTTAATCCTCAAGTACCTCCACGAAGTAGACGTCATGAAGATATCTGTTTTATAGATGAGGAAACTGAGGCACGTGGAGAGAGGTTTGGCAAATTGCCTAAAGTCATGCAGCCAGTAGTTGAAGAGTGAGGAAATTACCCCAAGCAATATGACTCCAGAACCAGTGCTTCAAACACTGATGCTAACTACATGGGTTTTTTTTCCCCATAGTTATTTCAAATAAAACAGTTCCATTCGACAATGAAGTATGAGGAGACTAAAATAATGAATGCTCAGGTACCCATCATACCATCCTAATAAACCTTAATGTTTTGCCATACTGTCTTTAGATATAAAAGAAAAAAGTTATGGATATAGCTAAAATGTTTGATTTAGTAATAAAAATCATATTACTTAAAAGCAATGAAAGTCCAGATAACAAATAGACTGTCTTTGTCCAGTCCCAGTGAAGACCCCCACCCCATAATCAACATCAGGAAGCTCTGAGGTCAAAAAGGCCGATGTTCATGTTCCTAAGGAGGCGGAGTGAGCCAAATGGACTGTGAGAAGGTAGTAGTGTAAAGTTTTTTTACCCCAATCTTCAGAAGCAACAGATTAGCTTGGATTTGGTGTTTATCATTTCTTTTCAGGTTTTGTATAATCCTACGATATATGTAGATTTTCATTAAATATAAGTACTTTCTGGCCTGCTTTTAAAAATCATATACAAGTGGTCATAACGTGAAATCAAAATGTACATAATGATCAATATTGTTCCATCTCAACCTCAATCTATTGTCTCTTCAACATGCTTTAATTTTTTTAATCTCTTTTTCTCTCTGTACTGCATTCTGAGTGAATTCTATAGTATTATCTTCCAATTCATTAATTCTCCCTACAAGTATAAAATTTTGTACTTCAAAGACTTTTTTATCTATTTTCCAGGATTTTTAATTTATCCTTTTTCACTTCAGATTTCATTTCTGTTACTTTTGTTCTTCAATTTCTTATTTTCAATAATATTATGCCTTCCTTTTTCTCCTTGAATTCCTTAAACAGAGTCTTTGTCAGTTAAATTAATAAGATTAAATTAATAAATTAATCTCATCTATAGAGAATTCATCTCTTTCTTAGCATTAGATTCCTTTATAAATTTATACTTATTAATTTTCAGGCTTATTTTACACTGAATGGATTTTTTTTTCATTTGCCTTTCTCCCTCGTTGCTGTCCTTCTTTCTAGGCATTTTGAAGTTGCCTCCACCTGGTGCCCCAGACCCCATTCAAGAACACTACATCCTAGGACAATTTAGAGACACCCTAAGGTGATAATTGAGACATTGTCAATCAAGTCACTGAGTCATCAGGCAGCTTGGTTCAGTTGCTAGTCAAACCATTGAGGCTGTGTCCAAATCAGGCATGGGCCAGGATGCACAGGTTCCAAGCCCTAGTTGGTAGCAGAGGGTTTTTTTTCCCCTTCCTAATCATTTTTTTATGAAACATTGAGTTCATTTCAGTACCTGAGTACAAGTAGCAACCCTGTGTTCAACTCTCCAACTCCCATGAAACATTTTCAAGTCCCTGTTACTTGAAAAAGCCAAGCTCCTGAATGTTACTGCCTGCTCCTAGATCCAGAGCTCAGCAAGCCTGTAACTCCAGTCCCACGCATTACTTACAGTTTGTTCGTTTTGGATATACAGAAATATTTATTTTATGTTTTTAGTCCATTGAACCAATATTTAACCAAATAAAATTTCTAAAATTTGACTATTTGAATTTACGAAAACTATAGTCACAAAAGTTCAATTTAATATTTTTGTCTTTTCATACTTTATCTGTCATATCTGCATTTAACAGCAGAAGAGCTTGTGTCAAAATATGGATTTACTTTTCTAACTTGACCAGAAGTCTGTTCTCTCCCATAAAAGGTAATTCTCATTCACGATAAATTAGAAGAAAAATAGACATTGAAGATGCAGGGTTCTTAAAGGGTCAAAGGAAAGAAGTGTTACCCAACTAAATTGACTAAAACAAGCACAATGATGGAGAAGGAAATAATCAGGATTGAAAAGGAAGCCAAGATGGGATTAAAGGAATCAAAGGACACTGTTTAGAAAACATATTTGTCCATGTTCCTAGAGGGAAGTTCAAGAAGTGAATGTGAGGCCCAGGAAAAAGAATAAGAAGCTTATAAGCCAAGTGATTACAAGGAAAGCAGATTTGACCGAAACTCTAGATTGCCCTGGGAACTTAGCAGAAAGGTCCTTGTTTTTCCCAAGTGCAAAAGGAAATATCTCAGCTGGCCTGGGTTCAAACAGGTAGGTTCAAACAAACCTATTTCTGTTAATCCGTCTCAGATTGACACTCTACAGTTCTGCTGTGTGCGTCCCTCCCTGTCTGTTGTCTGACTATAGTGAGGTTCTATGCTAAGCTTCTCCACAAAGAGTAGAGGGGACTTGACTCCCTAAAGCTGTGTGAGGTGCTGGCAATTCACCACAGAGGAGCCCTAGAAAGGATTAAGGAGTAGGACCATACTGAAAAAAAAGAGAAACCTCTTGATCTGGTGGTTGGTCACTGGAGTGATGACCAGAAGAACTTGATGGGAACTGATTGTTTGAAATGTGATCTTGCGATTTTTCACTCAGCTCAGAATGCCCTTCCATCAATCAGCATCTCAAGCATACAGAGACTCTCCTGGAAAATAACATATACCACTTATGTTGGTTCACAATAGCATCATAATAATTACTATGCTTCACACACACAATAATAAAAAACACCTAAGCAATGCCCTTCCGTTCCCCCATCATCAGAGGTGATATACAATCACATGCTAAGCTTTCCCTTTGCCTTTATGACTAGGTTAGCATCATTATCTTAATTATCTTCCAGTTTACATACCTTTCTTGAATGAACAGAAATGATGAGCTCTTGCCTCTAATCTGTTTGCCATATGTGTATCATTAAGACAAATTTGTGCAATTCCATTAGCCTCTTCTGTCCAGTAACTTGAAATTCACTTGTATAAAGCAAAACATCTGGTTGTTGGACAGGCTTCTCAAGCGTGGTATTCTAATCACCTTGTTGGTTATCACAAAGAAAGTGAGACATCAGAAGTATGGCTTCCTCTTGCCTCACATGAACATGTAAGAGCCAAAGCCCCTGGTGTATATAGAACCAGTGACATTTGCATTTCCATTCCCAGCAGACACACCCTCTCACTCTAATCCAGGCTTTACTGCATCTGAGGATTAAAAATTGTCTTCAGTTTTTATTACAAAATTGCTTGATATTTTATGCTTGGATAAACTGTCTGAAAGAATTGAGTAAAAACCTTCCTATGGGATCAGATATAGCTCCTTCCTCCCCAGGATGCCAAAACATCTTACAAGGAACATGAGGATTTAAAATACATATAACATGCCCTGGCTGGTGTGGTTCAGTGGATTGAGCACTGGTCTGTGAACCAAACAGTCGCTGGTTTGATTCCCAACCAAGGCACATGCCTGGAGTGTGGGCCACGTCTCCACTATGCAAGAGGCAACCGATGGATGTTTCTCTCCCTCTTTCTCCTTCCCTTCCCCTCTCTCTAACAATAAATAGATAAAATCTTAAAAATAAAAATAAAATATATTTATAAGACTATTGCTTATTATATGGACTCTGGTCCATAGCCTTGGAATTGCATCCCACACATTTTATCTCATATATGCTGGTTGATTGTATTTTGTTATTTTAATCATTGTGCACCACACTGGTTATGATTATGAAAAGCAGGGAAATTCAAACATAGTCTTACAGTATAGTGTGGTATGGGAGAAAGGGCATGGGATTTGTCTCTTAGTCCCTCTGGACCTCAGTTTACTCATCTGTTCCATCAGGAACACAGTATTTATCTTACAGGGGATGTGAAAAAAGTACACAGATTTTTGAAAAATGTAAAGTAGTGGAGTATTTTTCATCACTATTTATAATAGAATCATAGGGGGATGGAGCAGGAAGAGACCTTGGAAATAAACTAGTCTGTACTGAAAAAAAGAGGAAACTAAGGACCAGTGGTACTAAATGACCTACTCATGAACATATAGCATGTTGGGGGCAACTCAAACTTCCAAAGCACATATCTAAGTCCTTCTCAGGTACTCCCTTTACCACAAAGGCCACGCAGATACAAAGAGATAAGCTACATTCCGGTTGAGGAAGCAGTAGAGAATACTGGGGACTACAGAGAAAATGGAAATGCACATGCCCCAGTCAGAGAAGATAGCTAGTATTTGTTTCTGGGTAATTTTCACCATATCAGCATGCATGTCTAATATTGACAGATCTCATTTTTTTTCTAGAAAGATCAGAAATCTAGATTTTTTTGGATATGTGATACCCGACTTTAAATGATATTTCAATTTGTAAAATAATATTGTATAGGTTAAGTGAAATATCTGAGGGTCAAAATTAGCCCATAGTTTACCAATCTGTGAGCTCTGATCTACAGGGAGATGGCCCAATTCTTTCTCAAGATACCAAAGGTCTTTCATTATCTGGGCCCTGCTTCCTTCTCCAGCTCACTTGCTATCCTCTCCTTGCCTTGGGCTTAGACTCTAGCTACACTGAAATCTTGTGACTCAGCAAAAACACCTGCTGATTCTCGCAAAAATGACTATTTGTTGTCATTCTGCTATCCTTGCTCCTTGTTCTTGTTGTACCTTAGACTTGCAATAAACTTCTCTCCCATACCTCTTATATTTCTTTTAAGATGACTCAGATATTATTTCCACCAGGATGTTGTCCCTGAACATTCTCCCCAACACACTACCACCCAATGTGTTCATCCATGTCATTGCATTTAATTAACAGTACTCTAAGTACTTTCATATCTGTTGTTCCAACAGAACCTCAGCTAATGCTGAACTGAAATTAAACTCTTTATTCTTACTCAAATGTGACCACTGATCTCCCCCATCCTGAACCTCGCTCTGCTACTCTGCTTTTAGACTGGTCTTTGACTCTGACCTGCTGAAAGAGATGCTGAAATTTTCTCTCAAATCAGTAACTTTGTGGAGGATACCCTCCCCAGGGACCCAGGTGACTTCACCTCTTCTTCTCATGGTAGTTTGTGGGAAGTAGTCAGTCGCCTGAATGCAGCCCCTCGTTCAGCACCTGAGACCAACCTATTCCGTGCCCAGGTCCTGTTTATTCCTGGCCCTGTTTTATGTTATTTTTCACTGTTTATGTCCTAATTGTGCTCCAAAGATGATACACTTTCCCTAACTGGTACTGGATACTAAAGCCAACTCCTTAGAGCGCTCATATAATTATTCCCAGTTTGGGATCTTTTACAGACTACGATCCCTCACTGAAATAATGAGGAGTAAATGGAGGAGGGAAAGTGGAGGATGAGGTCAACTCTTCTGGAGTCATATGGATCAATGGGGGATGACTGATTAACCAAAGGAAAGTCATCGTGGTGCTGTCAACTAACGAAGGGTCAATGAATGTCAGACAAACCGAAACACAGAGGAGCACTGCACTACATCTCTTAATTTCCAGTCCGAGAGTTCTCCCACAGTTACCTATCACCCCAACCTGAGTGGTTACTTGAGTCCCTGCCTTCAGAACCTTGATGTTTAACAAGAATAAAACTCTATTTTGGGTTATAGCATAATAAAGCTTTCTAATTACTAGTTACGGTTATAAAGATTTCACTTTAAATTGTCAGAACTACGGACAGCGCCCAAGTTTGCACCATAAATCTTATCTTCTAAAGCAGGAAGAAATCTTTGCAACATGTTAAAGCCTTCTAGTTTTACTGATAAGAAAACTAAGGCACAAAAGGGTTACATATGACTTGTCAAAGATTATAAAGAGTACTACAATCTAAGTCTATGTCTTTTGCACTATTCCTGCTATTTCTCAACATATTACATATTATAGAGGAAAGGGCAAGGGGACAAATCTAAGGGACAGTAATGGACACCTGTTATTTGTCCCTTTCCAGCATGAATCTCCTCTTATTTTGGTAAATACATCTCCATTTCTGTGTTGCAGAGAATACACCCTGCTCTCCTCTGGTGAGAGGATGTGACATATTCCAGAATGGGCCACTTAGTTTCTCTCATGATTAAAATATGAGTGGGTTTACTCAGAAGAGGACATAATAGTTGGAGGTGACACATTTCCTGTTGACATTCTGAAATGGATCTTCCAAATATGGAGAAACTTTGATTTTATATAACCTAGAATTGTGCATGTGTGATGATATATATTTTTGTTTTATTCTCCTTAATTTTTGTTATAAATCTTCTTTATTCTTATATAGTTACCTCTCCAAAACAATCAAGAATTTAGAAGTGTTTAGTGTTTTTCCTCTTCACTGGGTAATTTATACCTTTTCCCAGAGTCCTGGACAAACACTGCAAAGTAGAATTTAGCTCTGAGATTAAAACTTCTCATTTTAAAATAGGAATATAAAAAGTCTACTCATGATGAGACTTAAGCCTGCCTTTGTAGCATATTCTAAAGTAATTATTCTTTCACATTGGTGAACCCATAAATTGTTGAGTTTGGATTGACTTATATTTCATTCACAGTGTGTGCGAGACTGCCTTCCATATTACAGTCTTCAGTTATCCTGAGTTCATTTAAAATGTGTCACCACACTCCTTGTAGATAAGTAAATACCATTATCCACAATTTATTAGTGGAGAGATTATTAACAGAGTTTACATGGCTCCATGTAACCTCAGAGAACAGAATGGGAGTGAATGGGCAAGAAAGAAAGAAAGGAAGAATTAGGCATCTTATGTAGTAAAAAGAGCCTGGGTTGAGGATCAAACAGACCTGGGATACTAGGGTTCTAGTTCTAGCCCAAATCCTAAACCTAACCAAGTTACTTTGGATAGATCACATCGTTTCTCTGGGTGGATAAAGTTACCTCTAACATTCATTCTAACATAACATTGCTGGATTTCTCCCATCCTTTATGCAATCATTTTCTTAAAAACTCCCTTCTTAATATTATCGTGAAGTAAGGCACTCAAAGATTATGTGTTGTTTTTGCCTTTCCAGATCCTGAAAATATATCCTTATAAAGGAGATTGATTGTACCCTCTGGCAGGAGTAAAGCCTACAAAGAAGGATAAGAAGGAACGGCCAGCAAGACAGGAGGAGAAGCGAGAGAGACTGATATCCTGGAAGCCGCCTGGAGAAAACGGAGGAGAATGTGATCAACCATGCTAAATGCTGCTGAATGATGGAGAAAAATGAGGCCTGAGAATTGACTACTAGATATGACCACAGTGGGGTCATAGGTGACCAGGACAAGAGCTGTTTTCAGTGGAATGATGAAGTCAAATGCTCTCTCAGCTTATGCCAGTGACGAGGGGAATTCTCAGTTCCATTTTTAAAATCCTAAAGATAAACCCTGATTAACATAGTTCAGGTCAAGTACTCATTTTTAGACCAATAGACCATGACCGTGGAGAAGAGTATTTTGAAGGATCGGTGGTAGACTGATCAACAGTGGGGGATCTCAGGCTGTCATGTAAAAACATGGGTACTCCTGAGACATATGTGGATGGGGAAAGGAGACACAGAAGAGATCACCATGGATCTCCCAAACTAATCTTTGAGTGCCTTACTTCACGATAATATTAAGAAGAGAGTTTTTAAGAAAATGATTGCATAAAGGATGGGAAAAATCCAGCAATGTTATGTTAGAATGAATGTTAGAGGTAACTTAATCTTCAATTATAAAATGGAGTTGAAAGTCCTAGTTTCATAGAAGTGGTGTCAAAATCAGATCAAATAAGAGAATGTGGTAAATGAACTCTGCGTACACATCATGGGTTACCATCACGTTGCCAAAATGGACGTGCACATGTCCTCCTCCAGGCCATGCTCCCTGGCTGCACTGTGCCCCATGAGGAAGTGGTACAGATACATATTTAAAATAAGTAGCTGGGTATTCCAGCTAAAACAACACAATTATTCTTTCCATGTTTAAACATTGGGAGCTCTTAAGAAAATATACTCTTAATACCTCTCAAAACAGAAAGTACAAAAACCACCCCAAAAGGAGCTTAAAGGAGTTGCATAGGCTCAAAAGAAAAACAAAAAAGTCATTGGCAAGGATGTAAAGGAAAGGGGCAAATAAAGACATTTCCTTTTTTCCCTCCTCTACATATCTGCATGCATGGGGATTTGTCCTTGTTCTTTCTTTCTAGTTCTGACAAAGCATTTCTGATCTGAAGTATTTTTAGTATGGAAGAGATCTTGAAGAGCCCTAACCCCAGATGGGCCTAATTAGTCCATGTGTGTATGTTAGGCACTTGAAGAAGTTTATTAATCCTTTGCTATGAAATGGGCCCTACTTGAAGAAAGGTTTGAGGAAATTTTGTTCCTATCTTCAGAGAATTGAGAATTTCTAAGAACTGCTAATACCAGTCTGACTTCTTCTCTGAGAATTGTAGATGTCCTATCTTATTTTACCAAATAAGCAATTCTCTGACAAGTCTCAGAACATGAATATGTTACTCTTTTTCTGTGATAATCTCATCTTCTAAAATGAACCATGCAAATAGAGATAAAAGATGTCGAACTTTTGAAACCTCAGGCATAATTTGAGTTAATATCAGATTGGGCTTTATTTTCTTTCATGTTTATTTGTTTGTTTAATCCTCACTGAAGGACATTTTTTTCACTGCTTTTTAGAAGAGAGAGGAATGGAGAGAGGAAGGGAGAGAAACATCGATGAAAGAGAAGCATTGATTGGTTACCTCATACATACACCGACCAGGATCCTATGTATCTCCACCAGGAATTGCCTCGGATAGGGGGTTAAACCCACAACTTAGGTACGTGCCCTGACCAAAAATCAAACCTGCCACCCTTCAGTTATGGAATGACCAACTGAGCTACACCAGTCAGGGCTTGTGTTTACTTTATAATTTTGCTTATTTATATGTCATCCTTAAATGCTCAAGATAGATGCATAAATTCCCATGGCATTTCTCTTTTTAATATAAATCATCTATAGTTAAAACACAGGATACATTTTCCATTTATGACACTTAAAGAGTTAATCTTACAAAGCCTTTAAAACAGAGTAAAATGAACAATTAATATTGTTAAAATGGCCATACTATCCAAAACCATCTATAGATTCAATGCAATTCCTAGCAAGATTCCAATGGCAATTTTTACAGAAAGAGAAAATACATCCTAAATTCATATAAAACCACAAAAGACCCCAAATGGCCAAAGCAATCCTTAGAAAGGAAAACAAAACTAGAGGTGTCATGCATCCTGATTTAAAACTGTATTACGATGCCATAGTAATCAGAACAGTATGGTACTGGCATAAAACAGACACATAGATCAATATAACTGAATCAGAAACCTAGAAATAAACCCATGCATATATAATCATCTAATGTTTGACAAGTAAGCCAAGAATACTCAATGGAGAAAAGGTGGTGCCTTCACTAAATGGTGTTGGGAAAACTAATCAGCCACATGGTAAACAATGAAACTGGACCACTATCTTATGCCATACACAAAAATTAACTCAAAATGGACGAAAGGCTTAAATGTAAAACCTGAAATCATAAAACTCCTATAAGAGAATATACAGAAAAAGCTCCTTGATATTGGTCTTGACATGTATTTGAAAGTTGTTCAGAGAGTAGATCTTAAAAGTTCTCACCACATGTCACTATGAGATGTAATGGCTGTGTTAAGTAATCTTATTGTAGCGATCATTTCACAGTATATACATACCCCTCATATATCAAATCATTACATTGTACACTTCAAACTTATGATATAATAATATATGTCAATTATATCTCAATAAAACTGGAAGAGTAAAATGTTCTCAAGTTGATACTGAAATTAGTAAAAATAATTTTGTCTTTTTGATTATGGAGTTCCTTTCTATTCTTCTCCCAGCTCCCACTTAATTTTAACAGTTAGTATCATAGGCGTTAGTAGTGTTTGAATTCTTTGCTCCTCCCTCTGGAAAGTTACACATCCCTAATTCACTGACTTCAGGTTTGACCATATGACTTGTTGGCCATTGAAATATGAGAGAAAGTAATGAATATACTTTTGGGTAGAATTTTAAGATGCATCACATGGGCACATCTTCTACTTTCCCTGAGCACAAGACCAGCAGTGTCCCAACTAGGACTAATTTGTCAGCATGGGTCTTAAAATGAAGGTAAACTGGAGCTGAGTTGAAACAGACCCATGATGGACATAGAACATGAACAAGAAAGAAATGTGCACTATTAGAAAGCTCCGAGACTTCAGGGATCATTTTTTACTGCAGTATAACTTAACCTGACAGAAAGAGCTTTATAAATTATTTTCATATTATGTTTATATAATATAAATGTTATAATAATTGGTAAAAAAAAAATTATAATAAGCTCTACAAGTTTTCTACGTTCTTAATTTTCCGGTAGAGTTCAAAAGAATGAGAATAGCAACAAGAATATGCCAATTCATACTGCACATCAATGGTGCTCGGGTTATTTTTGTGGATGGAACACACCATTAGATTACATTAATTTTAGGTCAGTGAATAGGACACCCCAGGCTTGGAGGGGTTCTGCCACTTTATAAGAGGAACTCTCAGAGCACACCTACTAGGTCAAGTCTAATCCAAGTGTGGTCTGTGAACTTTTTTCACTAATATTCAATACAATAAACCCAGAGATTAGGAATATGTGTTTAGAAGCTCTTAGTGCAATTTGACATTGCCAGAACATCTAAGCTCAAGACTGACTGAATTGTCTAGTTAAGTGAGGTAATAGGCCTGTGTTGTCAGACTAGCGTGGTGAGTCAAACGTGGCCAGGTTGCATACTAGGATTCGTCTGCCACAGATTAGAGACCAAAAAAAAAAAACAGGTCCTTCACCACAGATAGTTCGAAAACCACTGATCAAGAGCCTGCTTCAAAGTCATCAGAAGAACTGAAACCAGAAAAGTCAGTGTTCATCCTGCTTGTCACTACCAGAACCAATAAAGACAGGTATTCAATTTTTATGCGGGCTTTATTCAGATGCCCACCATCTGAGAAAATGGAGGGTTATGTACCCTCAAAAACCATCTTAACATCTCACTTCTAGCTGGCCTTCTTATAAGGAGAAAAAAGGGTAGGTAAAGGGGTTTGGAAAAAAAGGGTTAATAGGATAAGAGTTGCAGTCTAGCAGCAGCAGCAATTTTCCTAGTATTTCTTTATCTGCTAATCAACAATTCTTTACCTGCATCAAGTGTTCCCTCCCTGGATACCATCTCCTTCCTTTACAGGCCCCCTGGGGCGCAAAGGTTGAATTGCTTGTGGACCTCCTGGAGTCACGTGGCCATGCATTCCAGTTCCTGGGATAACAGCTTTCCACACACATCAATCACTTAAGCCTATCAACTAAGGCTAAAATCTTTAACTCTTGAGTTCCCCTACCAGAACCATTGCACTTAATGTGATAGGAAAACTAATACAGGACCTAAAAGGCACAGCAACACTATATATATAATTGAACTGTTTTCTTGGGAAAATCCATGCCTGTACTAACAATCTCCCTGACATTGTCTATCATACTGGAGATTTACAAAGGCAGACAGAAGTAATAACATATCTTAATTACCCATTGTGTGTAGAGCACTGTACAGACAGTTCTCAGGTTACCAAATACAATACTATGTCACAGAACACAATACGGTTTTCCCTTAGAAGCAATTTTACTAATGGAGGGAGTACCCTAGCCTATAAAAGTTGACTTAACCTAAGAAGTAGGTAAACTGTGTAATTTGTATACTAATCTGACTTCTGGGTCTCTAGAACAGAAATTAAGGTAATGGAGTGAGAATGCGGGGAAGTAGAGAAAATGTTAAACTACACTAAACTTTTGAGATTCACCTTCTTTTATGTCTCTTCTACCTTTCCACGACTTCTCAGACAACCGTCTCTCCTCTTATGCTTCCCTAGTAGCCCAAAATATACTACTCCTCAGTTATTTCATTCCCTTTCCTTCAATGTAGGTAATCTCAGGCACTAAAGAAATAAACTGATTGGATTTATTTATAGTATTGGGTATGTGACTAATAACCTCTTAATCCTCCACAGACATTTGTTTTTGTGGAGAATACACTTATGAATTTTAACTCAAATAATTCTCAATGGGAAAGTGTAAGAAAATGAAGTGAAAATGTTTGAGAAAATAGATGAAACTATTCTAGGTCAAGAAAGCAAGATGACTTTTGTCTGAGTTGCCTCCTCCCAATTACTTCCTGATTTTCAGTTGCTCTCTTTTTTCTAATTATTACATAAAGCTCCCAATTTTTTTTTTTCATAGTGAGTCTCAGCACCAAGAGTGGAGATGGTCATTGGTAAAAACAAATTATTTGTACATAAGGTATAAGTTAAGGACAATTTGAGTGAGAACTGAGGGAAGAACTACACAAACACTAGAAAATATATGAAACACCATAAATATTGAAAATTGAGAGAGCTTGGGGATGATCTCATCTAGTATATCACAAAGTGTGATATGTAAAATATTTTTAAGTGATATGCTAGCAAATCATTAAATTAAATGAAATCACATAGTGAAGAAATCACTCCCTTTCAATTCTTTTCCAAGTTTTTTTTTATTATTATATCAAGAATAATAAATAACTCAGCTTTCAAAGGCTTTAACACCTCTCTAATTGTTGGTTATTTTCATAAAGAGAGCAGGCCTAGAGTTCAGAATCATAGGAAATGGTCTCTTTGTAGCATTTAATAAAATTTTGTTTTCACTATTATTTATTTTTACCATAATCTCAGAAAGTGTTATTTTTTTCAAACTATAAGAGAAAGTTTATTTAGAAAGTCACAGAAATAGAAGAAGTGAGCTGTAGAAGAAAGGGGCTCAGGAAACAAGTTACAGAGACAAAAGAAGGGTTCTTGGAGCTTAGGAGAGAGGAACGTAAAGGTAACATAACTTGGGAGGAGGAAGGCACAGGTGGGCTCTACAGAGAGAGAGAGCACAGAACGTGGCATAATTGGTGATAGTGATATTAAGTTTCTTTTAAGACACATTCATTTAGGGGGAATAAAACATTCAAAGAAAACCTTAAGTCAATAGTGTAAGTGGTACACAGATGTAGAAGAGCTATGACGGTGATAGGCAGAATATTGAAGCTGGGGAAACACAGACCTAGCCTGAATGAGCTTCACCCTGAGTTTAAAACTTATGGGAAAGATATGCATGAATCTAGGAGGAAAAAAAACAGAAATGGTGTTAAGGTAAAACACAAACCTGTCACCTGTAAGTAGCATAGTTAAATCCTTTGAACACTCATTGACACACTATAAAGAGATGTGGCCACAAGATTAGAATTTACAAACTTCAGTGACAAATCTCTTAAGAACTGCAGTTTATATTTGTACACTCAGTCTACAGCATACCAGAATCAGGGTATTTTTCTACCTCCTCCTCTTACAAGACAATCCTTTGGGATTTCCCACCATTTATAGATCTTTCATTTATAGATTTTTCTACTGGTGACCAGAAAGGATAATCCTGTAAGAATGATACAGGAAATTTACATATAGTATAGCCTACATCCTTAGTCTAAATAATAATTAACAATTCAGCATGATCCAGATTAATTCAGATGTTGTCAATAACTATGGGTCAATATGTGAGAATTTTAATGATTAAAGTAAAATAGTTCTGTTTGAGCTCAACAAATGTTTGTTAAACACTAAAATATGTTCCAGGAATTGTGCTACATGTTGAGGAATCATGATCAAAAAGACTCGGTCCCTGCCTTCAAGATATCAAGTTGTACAAATTTTATATGAGTCACGCTAATGACAGACCCTGGGGACGCTGGGCCCCTGTTGACAATGTAAAAGGTGGGCCTATGCCCAACCCCTGGGGTCCTCCAGGGTGACCTTGTGATGCCAGATCTTTTACCGAGGTAAATAATTCCGTTGACTGAAAAACTACCATGAAAACAGTTCTGTGTTTTGTGCATTTTCAGCTGGATTTTTGTAGTGAAAACAACAGGAAAAAAGGGAAAAAAGACCTACAACCCCATCCCCACAAGAAGTTACTGAAACATGCAACAACATGGATGAATCTCAAAACCATTATGCCAAATGTTAGGAGTGGAACAAAAAAAGCACACACCACATAAATCCTTTTATATACAACTCGAGGACAAGCACAGTCAATTCATGGTGCTGGGAATCAGAGCATTGGAGACCTAAAGTCAAGGGTTAGGGGCGGGGGAATGGATGACGGAGGGGACTTGGAGAACTTTGGAGGGAGATGGAAATGTTCCATATTTGATTATGGAAGTAGTTATGTTGGTGTAAACATCTCTCAGTGCTTATTGCACTCTAAATGGCTGCATTTTATTGTATGGAAATTATACCAGAATAAATTGACTTTTAGGAATATAAACAATAAGCCTAACCATCTTTCAGCCTCGATTAAAGTGAAAAGCCTTAAGAAAAGGCGTTTTATGGACCCAATAACCTTGAGAATTCGAAGTGCTGGGTTATTTACTACTTCCCTCTGAGATAAGGGTGAGGGAGGTTGGGGTGAGGAGAGCCAGGAAGGAGGAGCGTGCGGGGAGAATTTCACCCATACACACCTGCTCTCAGGACTCACTGCGGCACAGGCTTCCACAGCACTTCTGGGCCACTGAAGCAGAAAGTGGGCAAACGTTGTGTTATTCATCTAATTTGTAACATAATGTTTGCTGTGGAAAACAGGACCGGAGTGTGCAGGGAAAAATGAACTGTGCCCATCAGACTCATCACTGCACAAACCGTGTGCCAGAGGCCAGACCCCAGCCTCTTGTGTTTTCTTTGGGGGCTGTGTAGGTGCCATGGGTCAGGCCTAGAGATGTACGTCTCAGCCAGCAGAAGCCCGAGTGCTGCTGCCCTCGGGAGGGCTTCAGTGTTTCATTCTGCTCCTCCACCGTTGGGCAGTTTCACTTCTTAGAAAGATCTTCATACAAACCTCCACCACTAGAGTGCGGTATGTATTGCCGGTGGGAAGAACAAGGCCGAGCGCATGGCAGGGACCTGGTGTTGATGTCTCCGGAGCAGGCACAGAGGGCTACCCACACCCTTATCCCCCAACCCTTCTTCTCTAACCCCATTTCAAGAGGCACAACCTTGAGTAAAACCATAAAGAGTAATTTACAGAAACCTCATTTAAATTATAGTGGGAGGGCCTGCAGGAGGAGCTCCCCGTTCCCACCACTGATTGTCAATTACCCCAAACAGGAAGAGACACTTGCATCTCCATAAGGTATTTTCTAAATTATTACCCCAGCAGGAGGAAGGTTTTCCCTTGCCTGGCAACAGCTCAGCCAGTGAGTCTGCACAACCCAGCCAATGAAAAACCACTGCATTTTCAATTCCCAGCCTGCTCCAATGAACTCTGGGTATAACACCCCCTCCCAAATCCCCATTTCCTCTATAAAAGAGTGGTACTCTGCTTTGTCCTCCGGGATAGGTGGTGCCTGGTTCACCATCGGACTGCATATCCATATCCTGAATTACAGTTTTTTGTTGTTCCTGAATGAACCCATTTTGCTAAATAAATAAATAAATAAATAAATGAGTCACTATATTTGTGAAATTTGTCATGATTCATAAAAGTTTCCTGTTGAACTTACTTACCACTTACAGAAACACTGTGATGTAGGATAATGTTATCCCTGTTTTACACACAAGGAAACTGAAGGTTAGTCAAGTTGACTGCCTAAGGATTTTAACGGCACATTAGTCAGCAACAGAGAAAAGTCTGAAGCTGGAATCTTGCCTCCAAATCAGTGCTCTGCCTGCAATACCAGCCACCAAAAATTATTCCTTTCAGATTTCTGCTTCTGGCTGTGATGAAGTAAGCTGTGTTCCTGCTGGGAACGTAGTAGTCAGAAAAAAATACAAAAATAATACCAATTTGAAGGCATTAATCTATTTGACATCATTAGAAAATTGCCTTAGCACCCAGGATTTTAGAGTATAAGATTACGGAGGTGATGGAAGGTCAAAATGTGGCCTACCAAACAGAAAAACAATGCAGAAAATCAATAAACCCAAAAGGTAGTTCTAAGGGAGGGGAGGAGGACTAGTGAAATTTATAAGCTTCTACCCAAACTAGACTGATCAAGAAAAATATGAAGTGAAGACACAAATTACCAATATCAGGAGAGAAAGAGAGGACATCACCACAGAACTAAAAGACATTAAGGATAAAAGGGTATATTTTGAACAACTTATGCCAATAAATTGGAAAACTTAGATAAAATGGACACATTCATTGAAAGACAAATTGTCAAAAACTGACCCAAGAAGAAATAGAAAACCCGAACAGCGAGACCGGTGGCAATGAAAGGAATTGAATTCACATTTAATAACTTCCACAAAGAAATTCCAGGCTGAGATGACTTCACTGGTGAATTCTATACAATATTTAGGAAAGAAATAATACCAATCCTACACATACTTTTACAGAAAATAGAGAAGGAAACACCAAATCATTTTATGAGGCCAGTATTTCCCTGATTCCAAAAGTAGACACAGAAATTAAAACAGAACTGTAGAACATTATCCTTCACAACATAAATGGAAACCTTAATAAAATATTAGCAAATTTAATCAAAAAAATATAATATATTGAATAATACATATCCAATAAATATAATGCATCATGACCAATGGGGTTTATCCTGGGGATGCAAGTATATCATTCAAGGCCCAAGTAGAAAGAAATCACACAGTATTTTAAACACAGAAAGTATGATATAAAGAATTACTAATTCCAGCAAGGGGCTAACTCTAAAGATATAGTTACTCCCTTTAGATTGAAAGAAAATGCTAAACAATAAACTAGCCCTCAGGAAAGTACCCAAGGATGGAAAAATTTAGAAGAGGGCTCTCTTCCCAAGGCTATCATAGAAGCTTATTTGGAGAGGATGTGGTTATAGCCTACTGGATGGTGAAAGAGTTTCTGGGTTTCCCAGGTGAGATCTGGTCCACAGTTACCACGCAAGTAATAAAAACTCTCCTACAGTTCAGATGGGCCAAAGCTGGTATGTGGGCCTGAAGAGAGGGCCAGGAATCATGATCCCTGTCACTAACTGGACAGCACGAGCCCTGGGGCATGAAGTGTCTGTGCTGGGCAGAGTAGGGGCTAAGACAAGGAGAAAAGCATTCTTTGAAAGTGAGTGAAATAAAAATATTTTCAGACAAAAACAAAGATAATTCATTGCCATGAGACCAACACAGCAAGATATAATAAATGGAATTTATAATCAAATGATCTCAGGTGGAAATGCAGAATATAGGAAGAAATTAAGAGAATCAGAAAGGGTAAATATATGAGTAAACTTAAATAAATATTGACTATATAAAAATAATACTAATATTACTACTACTAATTCTGTCTTGTGAAGTTTTATATTTATGTAAAATTAAAATGCATGACAACATAAACATCAAACGTAGAGTTTATATGGTCTAAAGTCCTATCATTATGTGAGAAGTACTAATTTATATTAGACACCAATGACTCAAGAATGAATGCAGTAATCCCTATTGTAACTACAAAAGGAATAAAGAATGTATAACCAACAAGTTAATTAGAATGATAAAAATAGTTGATTAACCCAAAAGGAAGCAAGTAATAAGAGAAAAGAGGAGCCTATAACTGGGGGTACCAATACTAATATATGTATAACTGCATTAAACAAAATAAATTACTCAACGTAAAAATGAAGATTTTTAAAATGTTTATTTTTCAATTACAGCTTACATTCAATGTTATTTTGCACCAGTTTTAGGTGTGTAGCATAGTAGTCAGATAGTCGTCTACTTTACAAAGTATTCCCACCAGTATTTCTGGTACCCGCCTGGCACCACACATAGTTATTAAAATATTATTGACTATATTCCCTATGCTGTACTTTACATCCATGACCGTTTTATAACTACCAATTTGTACTTCTTAATCCCTTCAACTTTTTCACCCAGCTCCATAAACCCTCTCCCCTCTGGCAACCATCAGTCTATTCTTTATATCTACTTTATAAGACCATCTCAATTTTGTTTATATTGTTCTTTACATTCCCCGTAGAAGTGAAATCATATGGTATTTGTCTTTCTCTGACTGACTTATCTCACTTAACACCCTCTAGGTCCATCTACGATGTTGTAAATGGTAAGATTTCATTCTTTTTTATAGCTGAGTAATATTCCATTGTGCATGTGTACTGCCACTTGTCTATTGATGAGCACTTTAGCTGCTTCTATATCTTGGGTATTGTAAATAATGCCACAATGAACACAGGGGTGCAAATATTCTTTCAAATTAATGTTTTGTGTTTCTTTAAATACATACCCTGAAGGTGGAATCCTTGGGTCATAGGCAGTCCCACTTTTAATTTTTTAAGAAACTCCATAATGTTTTCCACAGTGGCTGTATCAGTCTGCATTCCCACCAACAGTGCACTAGGGTTCCCTCTTTATTTGTTGAATTATTGATGATAGGCATTATGACAGGTGTCAGGTGATATCTCACTGTGGTTTTAATTTGCATTTCTCTGATGACTAGTGACAAACATTTTTTAATGTCTATTGGCCATCTGTATGTCCTCTTTGGAGAAGCATCTATTTAGGAAAACTAAGATTTTTCAGAGTGATGATAAAGCCAAAGCCAGCTGTTTCCTGCTTTTAAGAAACACACTTTAAATAATAAGGATGCAGAAGTTTTTTAAAAAGTATGGAAAATTATGTATCATGAAAATACTAATTAAAATAAAGGTGGTATAACTAGACAAATCTTAGGACAGGAGAATTTTAGATCAAAAGTATTACTAAAGATTAAGATATTTCATAAAAATAAAACTGTCTTCTTCACTGTCCTGTAAGAGTCTATAAGGCTAAGTATATCTAATGACTCTAGCCTGGCATTCTCTGAAGATGTCTCAGTCTGGGCATACTCCTCTTTAACTGCTAAACTTCAACTAGTTGGGATTATTCCTAAATCCATGCAGCTAGTTTTTCTGTGAGCTGCTTTTCACATCTTACATAAAGTTGACTTCTCACAGATTGAACAAATCTGAATATAAATATGCAACTCATCAATAATCTGATGATAGGTGAATGCTCCACTATCTCCCACTGGAGGCTGTGAAAAGTAAGTTGTGGACCTAGGTGATGGGGCAGTAGTTCCATCACCACCTCACCCGGCTTCCCAAAGATCAGCCCAAAGCCAAGCTCTGCAGAGGATGGCAACCCTTCTACATTACTGATCCACCACAGAGCTCTGCCCAGTATCCATGGGTCTACCAGATACAAGAAGCCCTGGAACATCCCAACATTCCACTTGGAATCCAGGCAACAATGGGCAGCCTGGATTACTCAGTTATATTTTTGGGGGGTAGGGGGGACTAGTAATTTATAAATAAAATATCCTTCTCTATAAAAAGTATGGAAAGTTTTATGTTATGAAAACACTAATCAAAGTAAAGGGAATATAACTATACTATTATTAGAAAATTTTTAGATAAAAAACATTAGTAAAGTATAAAAACGATATTTTATAAAAATAAAAGTGTCAATATATTGCAAAATTATTTATTCCAAGTTGTATGCACCTAACAATACAGTTTTAAAATACACGAAGCAAAAATACACATATATCAGGAAAGGAAGAAAATAGACAATCCACAGTTAACAATAGGAGATTTTTATCTTACATCTCTTAGTAACTTAAAGGATCAGCAAACAAAAAGTCAGTAAATATATAAAAGACCTGTACAACCTGATTAACAAACTTGATATAATTAACATATAAAAACAGAACCAAACAATGGCAGAATACTTTTTATTTTTAAGACACAGGGAACGTTTACTATGTGGTAGGCCATAAAACAAGCATCAACAAATTTCAAATATTAAATCATTCAGAACATGTTATGAATACAGTGGAATTGGCCTAGAAAAATAACAAAACAGATATCGAGTGAATTTTTCCAAACATTTAAAAGAAAAGAAAAAACGTTACAAATTCTTCCAAAAGCAAAAGAATGTCTACAGTGTCCTGAAGCCTCCATATGTCCCGCGCCGTTGAGCGGGCTCCAGCTCGTGGCAACCCTACGAATGAGAGTGACGTCCACAGGCTCTCGTCCTCAGCAGCCCTACTCAGCTCCTGCAGAGTCAGGTCTATGGCTTCATTTACGGAGTCAGCCTAACCAAAGTGTGGTCTCTCTCTTTTCCTGCTGCCTTCCACTTTTCCCAGCATCGTTGTCTTTTCCAAAAACCCTGTTTTCTCATGATGTGCCTGAAGTAGGACCACTTCAGTTTTGTCGTTTTTACCTCCAGCGATGTTTCAGGCTTAATTTTCTCTAGGATCCACTTGCATGTCTTTCTAGCAATCCAAAGCATCTACAGAGCTCTCCCCTAGCATCATATTTCAAATGAATCAATTTTTTTTCCTATTAGCCCTCTTCACTGTCTAATTTTTGCATCTATACATAGTAATTGAGAATTCAGAGTAGGTAAGATAGTAGCCTTGGTCTCTAATGGTACACCTTTGCCCTTGGTGATATTTCCTGTTCTTTCATTGCTGTCCTTCTAAGTCTCAGCTTTCTCTTGATTTCTTGGCTTCAGTCTCCACTTGAACTGGTGACTGAATCAAGGTAAGGAAAATCTTTAACAATTCTGATATCTTCATTGTTTATGTTAAAGTTGTATATTTCTTCTGTCATCATGATTTTTGTCTTCTCTCACTTTCATCAGAAGTCATTTCAAATCATTACTACTTTCTGCCAGTAATATAGTGTCATCTACATATCTCAAGTTTTTGATATTCCACCATTTTCACTCCTCCTTCCTCTGAGTCTACCCCAGTTTCTTTTTTATATGCTCTGCGTACAGATTTTTTAAATGAGGAGATACATGCACCCTTATCTGACACTGTTGCGTATAGAAAACCATATTTGGTCCTGACACTGGCGTCCTATCCACAGTATAGGTTGAACATCGGGACAATCAAGTGCTGAGGCATGCCCATTTCTTTCAGAGCAACCCACAGCTTTTTTATAATCCATGCAGTCAAAGGCTTTACTACAGTCTATAGAACAGGCTAACCTTCCTCCGAAATTCTTTGGAGCACTCCAGTGTCCCACAAATGTTCGCAATTAGATGTTGGGTGCCTCTTCCTTTTCTGAATCCCACTTGAACACACGGCATTTCTTGCTCCATAGAAGGTAGAAGCCTTTGTTGCACCACCTTAAACATCCCTTTACTTGTGTGGGAAATTACAGCAATGGTCCTATAATCACTGCACTCCTTGGCATTGAAAAATGGGGTGCATATGGAGTGTTTCCAGTCTGTAGAACACTGCTTTGTTTTCCATATTTGTTGAATTTTTTTGGATTTTGACAGATTTGGTCTCTGTGGCTTGAAATAATTTCATAGGTATCCCATCTATCCCTGGTGATATACAAGAGGGGACCCCAGAAAACAGAATTCATTTATAAAAAAATTGTGTATTTCTTCTTACATTTTTAAACTTCAGTCACCTTTAAAGTACTCTCTGATTCAATACATCTATCGAGATGTTTTTTCCACTGCTAAAAAGAACTTTTGAACTTGTCAGTTTTTATGCCTTTTAGTGCTTCTGCCAATTTTTGTTTCACCTCTTCCACATTGGCAAAACACTTCCCTTTGAGGACTTTTTTCATTCCAGGAAACAAAAAAACAAGTCACTCAGGGTGAGATTGGGTGAATAGGTGGGGGTGGAGCATGGGGATGATGCCCTTTTTGGTCAAACACTGATGAACACTCAGTGCAGTGTGGGCGGGTGTGCTCATAAATCACCCATCATGAAATGGGCAAATGCACTGAAGGAGTCTTCCAAAAAGATTCACTGAAGCTGAACACACTCTCACAACAACGCCAGCTCGTGCACTGATACAGTCGGGTTCCTAGAACACTCACCTAGCAGTGGAAGCCTGTACTACAACAAGGGGCCTGCCTTCCAGAATATAATTCCAGTTTGGGGGCGGGGCGGGCGGCATATTTCTTCCCAGTACTTTCAGGGTGGCTTTCACTTTACTTTCCAGAATTAAAGGTTCTTCCCCATAGGAATCCTTTTCAAAGGCATCTGGTATCCTTTTGTCTCTTCTGTATATACTTTTAGTCTACCATTTCCACCTTCCCTTTATTTTCTCCTGGTCAGAGAATATGCTTCCTTGTTGCTTGTTTGGCAGTCCTTAGTCTAGGTCTGAATTTCCCTTTTATTTCTTGAATCTTCTGATAGAGATATTTTGTTGAGAAAAATCTAAAGCCTACAAAACCTTTATGCCAAAATCTGACAAGGGCATTATAATAGAGTAAAATAATAAGCTAGCATTGCTCATGAACATAAAAGCAAATTTTATTATTAAAATTAGCAGATGTGATCTAGATAAAAACATAAAAAGGATAATACATCATGGCCAAATTGGGCTTATTCTAGGAATGCAAGGGTTTAATATTCACAATCTAATTACCATAATTCACCACACTGACAAAAAAAAGGAGGAAAAAATCAAATAATTATCTCTATAGAAGCAAAAGGAAAGCATTGGATATAACTCAACACCCATTTATTAAGAAAACCCCTAACTAACTACAAGGAACTCTCATAATCTGATACTGAGTAGTATCACATCTTATTTAAGATGCAATAGTGAGAGCTTTCCTCCTAGGGTTGGAAAAAAGACATGAATGTCTGTGATCACCACACCTATTCGTGTTCTTTTCAGGACCAGAAAGGCTAGGGAAGGGAAGGGATGGAAAGGAAAGGAGCAAAATTGTCATTATTTACAAAGAACATGTTTGATAATAGAAAAATAAAAAATAATATACAATTATTAGAATTAATAAATGAATTTAGCAAGATTGCTGAAAAAATTAACATAAAAATCAATTTTAGGTACCATTAACAAACAATTGAAAAATTAAAAAATTTTAAAGATACCATTTACAATAGTAAAAACCTAATGAAAGATACACATGACCTCTATAAAGAAAACTACAAAATATTATTTAGAAAAACTAAGGAAGACCCAAATAAATGAAGGAATATACCAGGTTCATGTATTAAAAGTCTCCACGCATCTTAAGTATGGTAAAGATACCAATTCTCCCTAAAACTGATCTATCGACAAACAAAATTCCAGAAAGTTTTTCACAAACTATGTTTTATATGGAAACCCAAAGGATCATTAATAAGCAAGAAAATTCTAAAGAAGAAAAAGTTAGTGGACGTACAATATCAAATATCCAAGCTCATTATAGAGCTACAGTAACTAAGTAACTAAGACAGGATTGTGATCGGTGGTAATACAGACAGGTTAATGGAACAAAAATAGAGAGTCCAGACACAGATTCACAGATATACAGATACAAAAGTGGTGTTGCAGTGCCGTGGAGAAAGCTTTTCAGTAAATGCTGCTGGACTAATATATATCCACACGAGAAAAATGATTCTGACCCCTACCCCACACCATTCAAAATAATGAATTCCAGGCGGATTTAAGACCAAATGAGAGAAGTAAAACAATAAAACTTCAAGAATAACACATATAATATCTTCATGCCCTTGGGGTACACAAGTATTTCTTAAACAAAACCCTAAATGCACCAAACTTAAAATAAAATTTTGACGAATTAGACTATTTCATAAATATAATGTGAAGTGAAATAAGCCAGGCCCAATAAAGTCTGATGTGTGATTTTATATTTACAAAGTTTAAAGACAGGAAAAATTAATACATATTAATAGTAGGTAGGATAATAGGTGTCTCCTTAAAGAATCATTCTTGGGAGGTGCCCAGAACAAAAGAAATCTGACCCAACATAAGTTGATACCTCCCACTCCAACTCCCAAAAATTACCAGTAATTTGAACATGGCATTGTCCCAGCCAAAATAAAGTATTTACATTCCATCTTCCCTAGGTTCCCCTTTTACGGTAAACTGGAGACAGAAAGGAATAACAGAAGGATGTAATGGGGGAGGAAGAGATGGAGGCACATGTATAAAATACTCTGTATTTTTTAGCCTTTCATGTGTATTGTTTCTGTGCTACTCAGAATCAAACTATAGATATCACTAACTTCATTTTACATATTTAAAATCTTGTTTAAGCTGTAGGAGAAACAGGAAAGAAATGTAAAATACAGACCTTCGCCATATAAACTTATAAATGTACATAAGCATAAGTGGATTAGAAAGTGGAAAACTGACATACGCATAAAACACCAAAATAATGGTATAAGGAAGTACATGATTTTGTACCCAAAATGATATCTGAAGCATAAACACTGAAGTTTAGAGAAGAGATAGAAGATGTAGTCAGAGGTGGCTTTTGGAGGGATGAGCTTGAAAAATTTACTTAGAGGTACAGGGTTACATCCTGCTAGTTGCCTATCCCTGCTTATTTTCTATTTGTTACTTAGTTTTGGGGTTGTTTTTTTTTTTAAGAAAACCTGGTTTTATTTGAGACAGCAATCTGCAAAGTTGTCTCCATCTTCCAGCTACTGTGACCAGGTAGTTAAGTTCTATATGGCAAATAGTAAGCAGAAGTACTGTATGAGGCCTCCAAGAAATATCCTAAAAGGTAACTGCTTCTACCAAGCAGTGTACCCATTTTGTCTTTCCCCACTCCCTTTTTCCTTCTCTGGCATGTGGGTGTGACATCTAGTCCACTTTGCACCATGAGGTTGCTCACTAAGGCAACAGAGCAGAGAGGAAGGCCACTGATGACCATGGAGCTTCCACACAAACACTAGGCTACCTACCTTTGCACTTCTTTTCCTGAGAAAAAAAACAGACCCTATGCATATCATACTATGATGGTCCTAGTGCTCGCTACCTTAGGCAGATAGAACTGTCTATTTGGGTATTAAAAGGCGTATATACAGTGGTATGCTAGCTTGTACCAGCTTACAAAAGCAGGTTAATATTCACAAATATCTGTGAGCTGGTTGTTAAATAGTTCCACTTTAAAAAAATAAAATTATATAAACGTAAAACTAAATGAATTATGACAAAAGCAAAGGTAATAAATACTCAAAACCTCACTATTTCCTAATTGTTTTTATGGTCTTTTACTATTACCTATGTTCTTCTGGTTATTTACATGTGTTCTACCTGCGTGGTAGAAATATTTCACAGTGGTGTGTTACTATACATCTCTTTCCAACTCCACATTCTATGATTTCATGTTGGAAGCTTGAAATATATTTTCTAAAAAGAATAAACCAAACACTAATAGATATCTGCTAATTGTTACCTATGGAAGGAAGGAGGAGAGTAAAGGAATAGAGGAGATGGAGAGTAAAATGAGAATTCTCTGCTTATGTTGTTTCATACTTTTGACCGAACTATGTAAATGTCTTACATACTTTAAATATTACTAATTTTTAAAAAACAATTTCTAAAATTTGAAAGAAATGGAAACCTATGATTCTAACTGTATATCAAATGATAGCATAATCAACCAGGGAAAACAATTTCAAGTGACTTTTATTTTTCTATTTAATCTTTATTTAATTTTTATTATTTTTTATTTAATCATATTTTAAAATATCTTATTTATTTATAAACTAAGATAAGAATAACGATGATTTTATTTTGGAGTGTTGACTAGCTCCAAAATAGTTTTAAGGAAATAAGACACATACTGTATTCACAGGGAAAATGTAGATTTAATACTTTAAAATCCTATTTTTTTCTCCATAATTAAAATACATCCAGCCTGATTTTCTAGGGCTTTAGAATTTTTAAAGACTTTTACTTTCTTAAAAGTTGTTGTCCACAATGGTTTTGCCGGTTTTAATGTTTTGCCGGTTTTTAAAATGTCATAGATACTCTCTCTACAGGCCAAATATTGCTAATATATATGAATTAAAGTGGTACTTTAAAATAAAATGATGAACTATACAATGAGAGCTCCTTAAATTCTTTGCTTAATCTTCCAGAATAAATGTGATTGTGGAATCAGCTGAAATTCAACTTGGGTAAAGAGTTTGTTTTTATAGCCAAAATCACATTTTCCGATACATGTTTATTAGAGAGTTTTTGCCAATAAACTCCCAGTAAATAGAATTAGACTCAAAATTTTAGTAATATATAAATGTACATTCTCTTCCCTCATTTGTATTTATATATTTCGTTAATATGGGAATACTACATGATTTTCTAAATTTGGGGTTCATAAATTATAAACCTCCCTATTAGTACAATAAATTTTATTGCTTTTCCCTAATATGTGACTATTAAAGTTTGAAAATTATTGAAAATTCAGTTATAATTTTCATGTGTGTGAGATTTTGGGTTTTGTTTGCTTTTTGTTTTTTTAGAAATAAAGACTGCTTACCAAAAAAGATTTTATTTATCTATTTTTAGAGAGGGGGGAGGAAGGAAGAGAGTGAGGGAGATAAACATTGATAAATCTATCAGCTGCCTCTTGCACACTCCCAACTGGGGATCCGGCCCACAACCAAAGCATGTTCCCTGACTGGGAATCAAACCCACGACCTTTCGGTTTGCAGGCTAACACTCAATCCACTGAGCCACACCAGCCAGAGCTTATTTAATCTTTATTGTATATTTTTTCCATTACCATTTAGTCCCCCACAGTAATTTGACTATTTATCTCACAGGGGATATGTCCTGGGGACAAAAGAACCACAAGGAAATCTTAAACTGCATTCAGTGGTCTTATTATTAGAAGTAATATTTATATGGCTTTTTAAACTATTTTATATATCAAATTATTATTATATATAACAAAATTATTATATATAATGAATATAGCAGTTATATATCATATAATTAATATAATTATATATAATAACATTAGGAAATAAATACTTGAATTAACATCTTTAAGAACTAAGATTTTCAAAGTAAAGAGAAAAATGATACAAAAGTAAAATCAAGTAAGTTTAATCGGAGAGACTTCCAGTCAAGATGGCGACACAGGTGAAACACAGCTTGACTCCTTGCACGACCACATCAAAATTACACTAAAATACAGAACAACTATCACTCATAACCATCAGATATCTGACAACTACGAAACTAAAGAAACCACATCCATCCATACTGGTAGGAGGGGCAGAGATGCAGAATAGGCTGGTCCCACATCCACATGTGGGAGATAAAAATTCAGGAGGGATATCCCAGGAGCAAGAAGTTCCAACCCCACATCATGCTCTTTCCTTCTAAGCTCTAGCACTGCGCTGGCAGCTTGAAAGGTAGGAGTGGCATACAGAAAGAAAGGAAATGTCTGGCATCAAGGCAGGAGCTGGGGGACAGCCTTCTCCTAGACAGAAAGGCGGGCCATTGTCCCTTTTTTGAACCCTCCCCCCACAGAGCCACAGAGACAGCAGGTAAGTGCCATATCTGAGACTTCGTTGACCTCGCTAAGCAGAACCCTAAGGATTGCTGGAGGGAATGTAAAATGGTGCAGCTGCTGTGGAAAATGGTATAGCTCTTCAAAATATTAAACATAGAATTACCATATGATCCAGCAATTCTGCTTCCAGGTATATACACAAAAGCAGTGAGGCAGGGACGTGAACAGATATTTGTACAACCATTTTCATAGCAACACTATCCCCAACAGCCTAAAGGTAGAAACAACCCAAGTGTTCATCAGTGGATGAGTGGATAAATAAAATGTGGTATATATATACAACACACTATTAGTCAGTCTGGAAGACATTATGTTAAAGTGGAAAAAAACTGTCACAAAGGACAACCATTCATAGATACAGAATGCAGAATGGTGGTTGCCAGAAGCTAGAGGAAAAAGGGAGTGAAAAGTTAGTGTTAATAGGTACAAGGTTTCCGTTTAGGAAGATGAAGAAGTCCTGTAAACAGATGATAGTGATGGTTGCAGAACAATGCGCATGTACTTAATGTCGCAAAACCATACATTTAAAAATTGTTAAAATAGTAAAACTTACTATGAATATTTCACCTAGTTAAAAATTATGAATAGGAAATATTAGTATGAACTCATTATTTCCTTGTCTATTACTTTGAAATATGTATTTCTGAGTGGTATCCACTAAAAAGGCCTAGCAACGTTGACAACCTAGTAGCAATAAATTCCTCTATCAGCAAGACCATATTTTCCAAATATTATTTTCCACTGAAAGGATCCTGGACCCTTTGGAGAAGTGGTCAATGATAGTTCCAGGGCAAGAAACTGTATGGGGTGGTCTTGGGACACCTGGGTGATCTATAAAATAAGGACACTATTGAAGACAAATGGCCCTGTCAAAAAGATATAGGAGCCAAAATGAAGGGACACCCACTGGCCAAAGATGGGACAATTTAAGCAAGGAAAATAATCATGATTATAACTGATTGAAACACATTAATCCATCCAAAACACATATAAATCATGTGTCCACAATACTAACGAAACCAGGAACACAAAATCTCATCAGCCACTTTTGGAGGTTGCCACTACACCAATTCATGATTAAGAAAACCAATAAAGGAAAACAATTAAGCATAGATCCTGCCTTTTCAGTACAAGCTCTGTTTCAGGGTAACCAAATAGTTGATGAGGTTAAAAAAAGAAAAATCTTTTTAGAAAAGAATTCCAGCAAATATGTTCAGAAGGAATGATAGAATTAGAATGAATTAAATACAATGGTCTTAAGCAACCATCGCCAACAGATGCCAAAACCATATTCAAAAGGTTGATGGTGAATTTATCACAGATGAATCAGGCTGACTACACCAGAATCCACTGTTTGATCTTAGTATTGCTAACTATCAAACCTCTAGATCTAACCACCAACTTAGAGGAAACAGGGGTGTGTAGGGAAACTAATTAGTTGGTGCTCTGAAGAACCAATCGGTCAAATCCTGAATGTGGGGAATTTTAGAGGACAAAAAGGTCTAGCCTCTTAAACAAAGGAGATGAGGGGTATCTGTTGTAGAATAAAAGTTAACAACTCAATGCACTGCGTGGATTCATTTGAATCCTGGTGTCCAGAGCATTGTCCTCTGTGTCCCTGACTGCAGCTCATCCTGCAGGCATTTGTGGTTAAAATCTGCCGCTGTGAATATGTATTCAGTCCTTTCTCTTGGTTTCCCTTGGAGCAGAGAGGCATTTACTTACATACTCAGAGCCTCTCTCTGCCTGACCACATTGTCCTGCCAGATCTGCATTGACGTGGTTGCATCCCAGGTTGGTAGGAGTCAGTCTGGGAGGCAGCCCCTTAATGGGGAGTAGGAAACAGAGGTGCCATCCTCTTTTCTCTTACATCCCCTTTCCTGGAAGAAGCCTGGAGAAGAAAAAAAAAAGCAGTATCTCTCCTCCTCTCCCTTTCTCCTTCCCACCATTCTCTTGACTACAAAGTGGTGAGTTTTAGTTCTAATTCCCCTATGCTTTAACCTCCTGCAGCAACAGAGTAACAGCTGCTATAGGTAGAGGGGTGTTTTTCCTACACTACAGGAGAATTCTGTGAGATGAGTCTTCCATGCTGGGATTTTGATATTCTAATGGGGAGATAAAAGAATACAGAATGTTCTTTCTCATGATAATTACCTTTCCTGCTATGTAATCCTAGATAGCATGCATGCAGAAGTGGAACGTTAGTACTTTTTTTTTTTTAATTCCCCTTGTAACATATCCTAGTCTCCCAAGCATATGAACATCTTCGCCTAGCAAAGCAAAGAGCCTCTGCTCAGAAAGGCAAAGGGAAAAAAAGGCACATTAATGCTCATATTACTTCATGTACATGCACACAGAGACTTAATTATAGTTATAATATATACAAAGTTTTATTTTTAGGTATACAAATAAATCACTACATCCTCATTGTAAAAAACCAACCCACCCACTATTTTATAATGTACTTTTGCCATTTCAATATATAGTTGTATATGTGTATTTACCATTTTCTCATGTAATTCAATATTCTGCTAAAATAGACTTTTCAACCCCTGAACACTGTTCATTGTCCAGTGTATTTTTATGCACTTAATCAATCTTTAGCCAATCCATCTTACTAGACAGATAAGTTGTTTCCAACTGAGCTGGGATAAACAGCCCTTTGGTATTTTTTTGGTATAAATTTCTAGAGGTAGAATGGCTGAGTTAAAGAGTGCAAACATTTTTGATGGAAAATGTTATAAAATGCCTAATTATCCTCAGAAAAGTCACAGCATTTTTAGGACCACCAGCGATGTGTGACACTACCCATTTTTTAACACCTCCTCTAAGTTGACAATCTAGAATGTTAAAATTATGAATTTTATAATTGTGAACTTTAAAATATTTATGTTAAAATCTTTATTCAGCTGATAAGAAATATGGGTTTAAATTTTCATTTTGTTGAGTACTAATGAGACTGAAAATTCTTTTATGTTTCAAATATGCGTTGACCATTTGTGTTTATTACTTTAAATAGTATCTTCAGGTGAGGAAACTAAGGTTCTGAGAGGTTAAATGACTTGTTCAAGAACACACAGCTTCTATGAAGCAGATAACTTTTTTTCATATTCTAAAACGAAATGGGATTGTTCTTCAGTTTTTCAGAGCAAGGAATAAAGCCTATGGAGCAAAGTTCTGTTGAATCAGGGGCATCTCACTAAAATGTCTCTTCTGGCCAAATCATCTTTATAAAATATTGCTTGGAGAATTATTACAAAGATTAAATTAATTGCAGTTCTTTTACTCTTTAATCTGTAAGTCTGAGATAAATTAAATCAAGATCAAGGTTGGAGGACGAAGAAAAGATTGCTAAAAAGGGTGTCTGAATATGCTGACAGCATCCTTCTTACCACCTATTGGTCATGAGTGGCTGCGCAGCTGTAGATGCTGAAGGAGACCCTGCTACCCCAGACCTCCTTCTCCACATTACCACAGCATGAGGATAAAGCAACTAACCAAATGTCTTATGATGATAGAATGCAACCAGCAAACTTATTTCTAGAGATAATGCTCAGAAGCAGATGCCTTACTTTTTGCCACTGAATGTTTTTTTTAAATAATTTTTTATTGTATTTTTTTTTCATTTCTATCCTAATTGATATGTGTCACCTACTGGCTTAACCCTGTGTGGCAAATTCAAAGACTCTTTCTTTAATAAAGAGTTCCTGAGTCAACAATTTTTTTTAAAAAACAGTAACAATAAAGGAAATGCTAGAGTTACTGAAATGTTAAAAAACAAACAAACAAACAAAACACTTGCCAAATATAATCTAGTTTAAGAATTGACCAAAGGTCTATCCAAGTAAGATGAAGGAATTTGGGGGACCTGGAAAAAGGGAGATGTTAACATTCTATTGGAAAGGAGGGTTGGGGAATCCAAACAATTCTTTCTACCTGGCTTTAAATTCTTATCCCAGGAGAGAGAACTTTTTGTTCCAGGAACTGAGTGCTCATGATCCTCTCAGGAAGAGGGAAATGCCTCTTAACACATGTCCAATTTGAGATCATTTGTGTTCATGACCATCCCAGGCCAAGAGAGTAAAAGAATGCAATTTAAGCAGTAGGGGTCTCCACTCTACCTCCTCCCCAAAGTGATGCTTCCTATAATAACACATATTGTCTTAAGTAGAGAAATCACATAGAATCAGATGCTGGTAGTAGCCATGAAGACAAAAATTTGAGACTTCAATCACTGCCCCATAAAATGTAAGTAGTTTCCACTGGAGCACAGCATGATAGGATACCTTAGCGTCTCCTGGATATGGACAGCTGGATTCCTGAAGAGCCTGTGTAAAGTAATATTCATGTAACTCAAGTGTAATTTTTGCATAACAATTCTGTATTTGTTCCTCATAGAAGAGGTAGTGGTTTAAGGTGCAGATTCATGCATTTAGCTTGAGACAGAATACCTCGTCCAATCCTTGCTCTTCCTTTTATTAATAGAGAGAATTTAAGCACGTTACTTAACCTCTTTTGGCCTCGGATTCCTCAGCTGTAAAATGAAGATGGTGATGATACACCATATCTCATTTGACTGATTCTTCAATCAGCCCCATGAGGTAGCAATCAATAGTCATTAAGTTGTGGGGACCAAATGAGTTAATAGGTATAAAAGGGTCTAAAAAGTGCCTAGCACATGATAAGTGCACTAAAGCTATTGCTTATTACTTATTTTGTATTACCAGCTAAAGCAGAACAGCCATATAGCAATAGCATAAATGCAGTTTATAGTTCACTTGGCCCACCCACTTTGAACTTTTGAGATTCTTAAGTTTTATTTTCAATTTAGGAGATTCATTATTTCAAAATAAGTGTATATATTTAGACTTTATCTTTTTATATTGCATTATTTTAAGTTTGCATAATTTAAATAAGCATAAAACAAGCATGCACTATATGGGCTTTAGCTATGAACGTGCAATAAATTTAAGGTTCATTGCAATTCTAAAAAGCAATTATTATTGATCAATATCGATCTTGTATTTCTGAAGTGGTTCGGGGTGTGTATACAACAGGTAGGCGAAAAGAGAAAGGGAGTTAGAAGATGCCTGCCCAGGTTGACTCCGGGTAAAACTGGTGACAGTACTTCCTATGTGTCGGGTTCTAGCCTAAGTCTATTATACACAATTCTTACAATAACCCCATATGATAAATACTATTAATGCCCCCACTTTACAGGTATAGAAACTGACAAGCAAAAAATTTAAGCAGCTTGCTTAAGGTCACCCAGCTGATAAGTGGTACTACTGAGATTTAAATCTAAAAATTCTACTCCCAAAACCCAAGTGTAATTGTCTTACTGCACCTCAAAAAGTTGATGCAAAAAGTTCATTTTAGGTTCTTCCACTTTTTTCTCTCTTCAGGGCCTGTTTATTTCTTGAATGCTGCTCTACCCACAACTGTAATGGGCATGGGCATACTAAATAAAATATAGAAAGCAAAAGGAATCAAACATGATATTATCACCAAAGATGATCACTGTTAAAATTTTGGTGTATTTTCTTCTAGACTTCTTTCTAAGTTCATGGTTTTGTTTTATATGTTTGTTTTATATAGTTGTGAATGAATTGTATATACAATTTTAATCTTCCTTTTTTCCCCTCATAATGTTATAACATGCATCCTATTCTATTAGAAATTTCATAAACTTCCTTTCATATGTTGCATAGTGTACCGCTGCATGGGAGTTCCTCAATATATTTACTATTCCTTTCATGTTGGACATCTGAATACTTCCAGTTTTTTTTTTACTGAGATGAATATCTTTGTTCCCTCTTTTTTGATAGTTTCCCTTTTCCTAACATTTCTTCATATTTTCCTCAGTATGCAATGACCTTGATATCCCTCTATCCTTTCTTCTCTCAAAATTTACTTTCTGGAAAGGAGCTGATAAATTCATTCATAGCCACAGATGTACAACCTTTTGTTCTCTCTGGGCCACACTGGAAGAAGAGTTGTCTTGGGCCACACATTAAATACAAAAACACTAATGAAAACAAAACAAAAAAAAAACATCATGTTTCAAGTAAATTTAAAATTTTGTGTTGGGCTGCATTCATAGCCATCCTGGGCTGTGGGTTGGACACCTGTGGTCCATAAAACTTCATTTATTATCTCTTCTAAGATACTTGTATCCATTTAAGCCAAAGGAATGAAGCTCTAACTGTGGGGTTTTCATCATTACACAATCTAGCTGGTCGGATCTCCAATCTCCCCAGTGAGAGAGTAGGCTCCACAATAGCAAGAAGATTCAGGGCTTCCTTAATGTTAGTAAAACCTAAAGAGAAGGCAGTCTAGAGCTGCGAAGGTGGTGCTGTGGTGGAAAGACGGAAAGAGTTTGTGTAAACAACGGTGAAAAAAACTGGGTAGAATAGAAAAAAATTAGAAAATTCACTCAGCGGAGCATTGTATATTTGGTACCACTTACCTAGTTTCTCCAACTCTCCTGTTTGCCTTTCCAATGCATTTGGCCTTAGGGAGGGACCTGCCCACCTTCTCACAATCACTTGGTCAGGGTCTCAGTCCTGATTACTCTGACAAGTCTCACAGTTTTGGGGCTTTTGTCAGCCACAGAGCATTCCCCAGGAGCAAAAGTGAAGTTCTAAGAGGGCCCATTCCAAGCCCTGTGTCCACAGAGGATCTTGTTGGACCTTCACCTCCTGCTACTCAACGAGGAGAGTTAATATTTCCTGGGGCGAAGTGTGGCTAGATGGTTAGAAGCCTCGTGTGAAAGTTCACAAAGTCCTGCACTGCCCTCCCCGCCAGAGCTCTTTCCCTCCTCCTTGACGCTGCGTGAGGAAGCAAAGGGGACCCAAGACAGAACTCAGTTTCCCCCAACTCTCCCCACCTGAAAGGGTACCACGTTCTCCAGTGACACGCCGGTAATGGCTGGTGTGGAGGAGGAGGACGGGAGGGGTTGTGCAGGGTAAAGGCCAAACCAAAAGGGTCAATGGCTCCGCCCTCTCTGGATTACGGAGAGGTGTAAATCCTAATAGCGAAAATCTAGCCAGACCAGGAAGGGAAAAAAAAAAAAAAAAGCAAAGCGAGACGCTCCAGGAGAAGGGTGGGGCGGGGCGCTGGGTTCCCGGAGTCGCTGCCCCAGCTCTAGACTCAGCGCTGGGCGCGCTCCCACGCTTGTTCCACCGTGACCGCGGGCGCTCCACACACACCTGCCCGCCCCCTGCTCTCGCCGCAGCTCCCTCCTTTCTCGCTGGTTGGCACGCGCGCGATACAGCGCAGCGGCGGCAGGAGGAGCCGGCCGCGCCCGTCACGCACATTAACCGAGCTGAGAGCGCGGCGCGCAGTCTCAGGTGGCAGCGGCGGTGGTGACCGCGGCAGTGACAGCACCCTCTCCCCGGCGCTCCCGCATCCCGCCTCCATTGCGCCGCGGAACCTCCTGCGGTCCTCCGACCCCGAACGCACGGCCAAGCACCGCGCACCACAGCAGCCGCCGCCGCGGCTCCAAGCCCAACCGCCCGCCATGAGGAAAGTGGCGAGGAAGGGATGCGACTACAAACGCTTCCTAAAGAATAACTGGCTGCTGCTCTCCACCGTCGCCGCGGTGGTGCTAGGTGAGCAGCGAGGCGCATGGACGCGCGCACCCTCGCGCGCGGCCAAAGGCCAGGCCGCGTGCAGGGCGTGGGGGTACGAGGGTGGGCCAGGCGTTGGCACACCCAGTGTTCGGGTCCCTCGGCGCCCCCTCGACCTCGGACCGCATGCGGGGCCTTGGCCCCAAGGGTGTTGTTTTCTGCATGCTGAGAACAAAGCTCCTCGGGGTCTCCATTTGGGTGCTGCACGGGCTGCGGGTTCCTGCATTACCTAAAATGATTAAAGGCGTTCGGAAGGGGGAAAGGGAAGCAAGTAGCTTTCCGTACTTTCTGTGTGGACGCAAACATGGTTCAGTTTTTGGTTTGGGGTTTTTTTTTGTTTTTGTTTTTGTTTTTTTTAATTATACCTGCTCCCCAATTTTTGGCCTGAACGACGCTGCCCAGACAGAGATTGTGGATTACAGTTCACAATTGGACTGGAAGAGGCACCTTAGCCTCAGGGATAAGCAGGGCGACAGGATGGGCGTGTTGCCCTTGCTCACCAAAGGCAGAGCCTGAAAAGGTGCCTTCCCAGGCAGCAAGCACCGACTGCCCGCGTCCGGCTCTGAAAACCTGTCACATTCGTGCTAAATTCAGGCGCCACGGAGGTAGGGAGATGAGACCTAGGAGAACTCAGATTTCTCTCTATCCCGTCCTGCCAATATGCAGAGATAGCCTCCCTAAACTTCCTTACTCTCTGCATTGTTTTTCTATTGAAAATTTCTTTTAAGTCATATTTGCTTGTTTTTCAACAAAAATATATTTAAGTGATTCACTCCTGACGGATTACTGGACTAGTTGGATGTCTGAGCCATTGCTCAGAGGTATGAGTTCTTCCTGTTTAGATTCTGAATTTCTGCCAGGTTATCTGTTTTACAAGTTGGGCTCTGGGATGCTCCTCTTTGGGTTGGAGCTATGACCGTCTCCTTTACTCTGTGAGGTCACACAGGTGAGGACATGCAGCAGGTGAGACTCCTTCAAAGTCCCCTCTCCCATTTGGAGACAGAAGCTGGGTTTGCGGGCAGGAGAGTGGGAGAAGCCTGTTTCTCTTCCAACCTCATGCACCTGCTGCTTCTGCATCTCAGAATATTTGGTGTTGCCAGCTCCCCCTCTTAATCCCCTAGATTTGCTCCTCCAGAACCTTGTGCAAAGCAAAGTCAGGTTTCTAGTAAATGAGTAACATCCCTGAATTGCCTTAGCAGAGGCCATTTGTTAGAGGAAAGGAGAAAAGGAGAGAACCAAGTCTTGAGCACTGACCTCTACTGTATATCACCTTAGAATGGCCAAGTGGCCTAGGGTCTTTTTAGGGAAGACTTGTCTTGCTCCACTATGTTTAAATGACAGCTACCACAAAGAAAGTGTTTTGATTTCCCTGCTAACCGAATAGATAAGATGGTCTTGATTGTTTTCCTTGTGATAAGAGTCCAGAACTGATGTTAAGCCTCAGTTTAAGAACAGTTTTGGGGATAATCCTAGACTGGCATTTCCCATCCGATTCCCTGTGGAAGTGGAATCCTGCCTTTTCAGCCATGGGGCTCTCCAAAGATACTCACCTGTTAACCAGGTGTTGCTGGTTTGGAAAGGATTTTGAGCAGTTGTTCCCTGGCCTTTAGAACCTGTTGCATAAAAACATCTTTGGGGTCAAGAGGGATTAAATGCCTGTTTTGCACTCCTGGCATTTGGTTCTGATGGTCATTTTCCTCTAGTTTTTTGTTTGTTTGTTTTTAATTTTTAATTTACTGATTTTAGAGAGAGGGAAAAAAAGAATTTCGATTGTTTGCTCCACTCATTCATGCATTCATTGGTTGATTCTTGTATGTGCCCTGATTGGGGATTGAACCCATAATATTGGTGCATCCGGATGATGCTCTAACCAACTGAGCTACCAGGCCAGTGTTGGGTTTTTTTTGTTTTTTTTTCCACCAGTTTTAGTGTGAGTGAGCCCAGCAGTTTGATTCAGAAAGGAAAACCACCAAATAAAAATTATAAGGGCCCAGCTGAAGTCTTTCTGGACATCTGCCCTCCCAGGAGCAACATGGGGGAGTCAGTCCCCTACTGTTTCTGTTCCTGGTCTGAGAAGTGTCAAGCTTAGTGTGCCCCCAGTGTGCCCATCCATCACAGGCACTTACTGGGGTCCCCCCTTTTTTCCTCTTTCTTCAGAGCACTGGGCATGTGTGGAAGTTATACCTGTTTGTGTAGTCTACACCAGCTTAGTTGTTTAGCCAGAAGTGAAATTCCAGCCAACTTATAGCAGTGACACTGAATCTATCCATAAACCCTTACTAGGTTAAGATATTAAGCTTATTTTTATAATCTTAATTGATACAGAAAATCACAAATGCCCTCACGCAACTTCCTTCTGGGACCTTTTAGCATGTGGATCTTAAAGAAGTAAAAACTCTTAAATTTATTAACTACCCCGACAGGGTGTCATCTTCTGATTATAGTCACAAAAATGTTTGGTCCCTGCTATAATTCAGCAGCTCTGACACTTTCAACTATTTTGATTATTAAAATGAGGGGCAAAAGTATGAACCAGCTTAAAGCCTTTGGTTTTTCAAGACAGAGTATGTCTTTTATTAGGTGTGAAAATTCATTCTTTTCATGGACAAGGAGATGATGAATGCTAAACATTTTCTCAAATTCTTATTCACAAGTTGAGATTGAATAGTTAAGTAACCATCTTTGTTAATTTCTGTGAAAGCCTACAAGGTCCTAGAAATAATATCTTGGATTTTCAGATGAGAGGCTTTTATTAAAAGACCATTAGGAACAATTTTCATTGCTTTCATTACAATTCTTACAGGCTTTCCCCTGCTCCTATAGTGTAGGAGAAGGAACACAGAGCCTGGGGTCAAGAGTCCTGGATTTGAATTCCGACACTACCGGTATCTACCATTTAGATAAATCTCTAATTCTCTGGGATCCTCAGTTTCCTCATCCAGAAAACAGAGATATTTGTCATTACCTCATTTGTTTTTAGTGTTGATTAATATAATAGAAAAGTACACAGTTGTGTGCCTAGCACATAATAAGCACTTAATAAATGTTATTTTAAGGTAACTCTGAATAATTTGATTTTGAGGAAGTTAGTGTTTTCTTATGAAATAAAGCCTTATGATATTTCTCTGTTCTGCTTAGTGTCTGCCCTATACTACAGAGTTCAAGGTGATTCAGTGTTTTGATGACATGCTCTGTTTAGGCAAATGTAAAGGATATGGAAAGGATTAATCATTTTGTCTTGTGCCCCGTAGCCTGATTCCCAATTTGTTTAACAGGCAGAAACTCTGAGGGAAGAATTTTTGTGTTTCGATTGGGAATTTTGTTCAAGCAGAAGCGCTGTGTGAGAATTCTGTGCCAGTGCCTTCTGATTCAAGTCACCCGATAATGGTCACAGCATGTATAACGTTGGTAAAGCATTCGCGGAATCCGTACCCTGTTCACAGCATAAAGTCTGATTTTTCTGTCCAGACAGGTTGTGCTTTATTTCAGTCATTTGGAAAAGCTGATTTCTAGTTTATGAATTTTCAGGAAAGGAAATAGCTGTTATTTACACGACAGAGCTGGCAAGCATGGTTCATTCTGGATCACTTTCTTTGAAACACTCAAGGAAGCAACCATTTCTAGATTCAGATTCCATTGTCTAAAACCAAGAACAATTCCTTCACGTTCTTAGTAATACCCTTGCCCCAACCTTGTATCTCTTGTGCTGGAGCTACTGTAGTGTATATCTGGCAGTGCTAATTTGAGCTGTGGGCTATGGTCTCTTGTTCTATATGTTTTTGCGTGTCTGTGAATCACCAGCATAGAGCCTCGTGTGCCACAACATTCAAAATGTATTTCATTGTCCATGAATCTCATTGGTTCTGGGAGCTCCCAGCTCAGCCTTGGCATATACCTGCAGTAACCAACACTTAAATCATTTGTTCATTCAACAAATATATATTGGCCACCTACTGTGTGCCAGGGACTGTTCTAGAGCTAGAGCATAAAGCTGTGAACAAAACAGTAAATACCCCTGTCCTCATGGAATTTACATATTCAAGTGGAGAGAGGTAGACAGCAACAGAATAAATAGGTAAAATAGAATAGAGTATGTTAGATGGTGAGAGTACTCTAGAATAACACAAGGCAGGGACGAGGCTGGAAGGTGCAGCTTTAAATAGGATTACAGGGAATGCCCTGTTGAAAAGGTGACAGTTGAATTGAGACTGGAAAGAGGTGAGGGAACATGTGCACAGATACCTGGGGAGCATCCTGGCTTGTTTGAGAAAGGGCTTGGGGTGGAGTGAGGAGAGGTGGATGAGGCAGGAAGCCAGGAGGGAGAGAGCACTAGGATGGTGTAAGCTCTTATATTATAAGGACTTTCACTGGGAGACAGGAAGTCATGAAAAGACTGAGCAGAGCAATGATGTGGTCTGGCTGTATCGGCCCTCCCTGGCAGCCGTTTTGACCATGGACTGCAGAAGCAAGGTGGAAAAAGAGATAGTACCAGTTTAAGAGGCAGTTCAAGAGGGGCAGTTAACCTGTGTATTTTACTTATTACACTTTTCTAATCTCATTTCCATCATGCCTAGTGAAATCTTAGGAAATACTTTTGAAAAAAACTTCGTGCAACTGTAAATTAGGCATTTTTGCCTTTATATGGATCAGAAAACTGAGATGCTAATAATAACCGGCAACCCCAGGTTCCCCTGTTCCTCTCCTTCTCTTCCTCAGTCTGCTTCTCCTCCATCTTGCTTCCCATCTCCTTGCAGACCCACCCGGGAGCCATGGTCATCTGGCTGAGTGCCGTGTTGGGTGGGAAAAAAGGATTCTGTGCCATGCACTGAGACTGAGAAGGGCAGAAACGTGCGTCCATGGGACGTGCAGGGGAGGAACGCCGCTCCAGGGGAATTTGCCAGACTGATCAGCCAGCCTGGTTTCCACTCTGGGTTCAGACCTGCCCTGCTTTTCTTTCCATCCTCAAATTCCGCCCTTCCTACCTTCTAAGGAAGCAACTTGGTGTACCTGGAGCAGAGGGTGCGTTTGAGTGACGTGGAAAAAACAAAAAAGCGAGGCTGCAGAGGTCAGGGGCCAGATCCTGGAGGGCCTGCAGTGCCACACCGATGAGTTTGGACATGGTCCTGAGGATTAAGCTGGGCAACGACATGGTTAGAGCTGTGCTTAGAAAAGATCGTTGAGGTGAGTGGATGTGGAAAAGGGATCCAAGAAGGGCAAACGTGCCGGGGATTACCGTTAGGGTCCAGACGGGGTGAGATGGAGATCTCCGCTGGGCAGCAGCAGTGTGAGTGGAAAGGAAAAGACGGCTGTGCTACACCTTCAGTGGGTTAACCTGATAGGGCTTGGCTAGAGCCGGTCCACAGGAGAAGGAGGTGGTGACATCTAGCAGAAGAGGGAGTCCTGGAAGGTACACCAGCTTGAAAAGAACTATTATGTTCTCCCGTTGTACAGAACCAGTATCTACTTGATATATATATCAAGCATGTTTCTCTTTTCTTCCTCAAAACAAGATTATAGACCCCTTGAGGGCAAAGGCACTCCTATTACCCGTAGTAGGCGCTAGGAAATAAAATGACTCCTTAAAGTAATGAGACCCTTGAAAGCTATGTAAGAAAATACATCTGATAGTTAAACTCTCTGGGCTTTTGTTTCTTATCAGAAGGAAGAGGGGTTTACATTAGCTAGAAGAGCAAAGAGAATTCCATTCATGTGCCAACTCCCTTATAGGTAGTGGACTCTCTGGTATAATATGTTTGTTGAGAAAGGATTGAAAGCAAAAGTTCTGAAATTGATTGCTGATGTTTGTCAAAGGCTTAGGATCAGGAAGTAGTGGCATATGTCTTTAGTACTTACTGACCTTGTGTTAGTAGACGAGTTGATAAAACAACCCTGGAACATTTACACAATGGAATGCTACTTGGCTTTAAAAAAGAAGAAAAACTTATCCTTTGAGAAAGTATAGATGAACCTGGAGAACATTATACTAAGTGAAATAAGCCAGTCAGAGAAAGACAAATACAATATGACTTCACTCATATGTGGAATCTAATGAACAAGCTGAACTAACAAGCAAAATGACAGACTAATAGGTAGAGAGCAGGATGACAGCTCTAGGGTAAGGGGTTAGGGGATGGAGGGATGGAGTAAAAAGGAAAAAGGACTTATGGACATGGACAACAGTATGGTGACTGTGGGAGAGAGGAAGTATAAGGGGGATAAATGTTAATGGAAAAAATACAATAAAAAAAAAGAAAGAAAGAAAATCTCTCACAGTTCCTTCTAGCTTTGAGATTCTTTGGCTCTATGATTGGATAATCATTCTTCAGTTCATTGCTAGGAGCCAGAGGAACTCTTCCATAGGGAAATGAATGAAGGTTAAAGGTCATTCCTAAAGGGTAAAATGACCTGGACATTGAATCAGTTGTTCTGTATTTGAGCTGCTTGATCAGTGACTTGAATATAATAATGTAAATTGTATTTGGGGCTATTAACCAGGGTAATGCTCTATGTCAGTAGTAATAATAAGATTTCCATTAGAGTAGTAATAGGATTTCCAATAAAGTTATTTTGTTTTTATATATGTGTATGTATTTTGTACATATCTCCTTATGTACCTTAGAAAAAAGGTCCCTTAGCTGACTCGGTCCGAATTCCACATATTGAAGAATGAGAAAAAGAATTTTGGGCTTTGGGTGCCTCTGCCTGGTGCTTTCATCTTTGATACCAAATCAGAACCCACCAGATTTAGGGGATCACTGAAAAGATTCTGATTTGGGGTTGTTTTATGCGCATGATATGTGCCCCCGGTCTATCACATCAAAACTTCACACAAAATTATCTAAACACAAAATTATAAAATGAATCTTTAAAAATTATCTTAAGTGTTAGGCCCCGCACATCAGGGTTGTTATATACTTTCTTAATGTATCTTTTGGGAGGACTGTATAAATCGTTTAAGTATGGAGAAAAGGGAACAGGATTGGGAGTTTATTTCTGTCTATTCAGCTTTAGTACTCAGAAAAAAGAAGATGGTTGATAAATATTCAGTATTTTGTTAGATGTTGCCTAATCTGAGATACATTGTTTACAGATATACACTAAAACTGCAGAATTGAATTTACCCACCTGTCAAAATTTTGAGCAACAGGCATAAGAAATAAAGGAAGCTTCAAATGAAGGCACAAGATGTAGAAAATTATCGTATGCTAAATCAGGATGTAGTAGAGCTCATGTAGTACCTCAGATGGCTAAAAACCCTGGGTTAGCCAGACAAGGTATGAATAAATGAGACTGGGAATTAACTATTGGAGAGCATATGCGTTCTCATGTGAGCGTTTGCTAGGAGAGAGAGAAAGCTTTCCACTTTAATTACTTGTGAGAATTGTGAGTACCTTTAACAGAGCTGAGAATGAAAATAACTGTCCTGTAGGGAGGGAGTCAGTGACACACTGGCCTGGCGCCAGGGAAGCTCTGTTCACCTGAGGAATTGCAGTTCTCCGTTTGCTGGAGATCTGGGGTCACGTGTTCTGTGGGGACTCAAGCACTCTCGAAGAAAATGCACTCATTTTAGATGACATCGAGTGACCCATTTAAACTCCCCTGCAGCAGTGTCTGTTAAAAGTAGCAAGTGTTGCAACGGCCTTTCCTATTTTGGATGTTAAATATACCTCTAAGAGCAGGCAATATTGGAAACACTACTATTAAGTCAATAATTCGCTTTGGAGCTATAGTTTAGCTCACAGATAGATTTAGAAGGCAGTAATTCATTATCCTTGCTGAGGAAACAGCCCCAAATTGCAACAAAGAGTGCCCTGTTGCAATTAGTCCGCTGCACAGTAACACCTCTGTTAATGAAAAGGAAGTGTTTCAGTGACTCACCCTTTGCCAGTAATGCTACTAACCCTGGGTTTGGACTGTGTGTTCCATTACCAGAGGTAGAATATTTCCTTTCCAGCGAATACTCCCGCACTTTCTGGCATGGAGGGCCCTTGTCCTGGCTCACAGACACTTCGTGCTGTGAGTCCTGGGTCATTCCTCTCCCAGACTCAATCCCAGCTGTGTGAGCTCAAGGCCATGGTCCCCACTCAGTCAGGAGTAGAGGACACTGGGCCTCATCTTCCACCTCAAGACCCAGAGCCCGCTCTGAAGAGATAAGACTCTCTCACCAGGCACTCCATGCTCAAGCTGAAGGCTTTGTCTCCAAGGCCCTTTTGGTTGCAGAGCCCCGAACATGTCCACAGACAGGACTGTTGTCACAGCAGATCTTCATGTGACCAGGACAGGTCCTGAAACTAGCATCATGTGACTTTCTGCTGGGTCGGCATGTTGAAGGAAAGAGATGGCTTTTGGCACCAGAACTTGGATTCAGAAAGCACCTTCGAGGGTCTACACTGTGTGCTTACTCTTACAACTGCACTGAGACGTTCGGGGCTCTGTGTTCTCAGGTGGTTAAAACTACATTTAGTTACTCAACTAAGAGGTAACCCCTTAGATGAGAGAGCTTAAGTGAGATCATAGAACTAAATTATTGTTCTACCATTGTTCT